>CAEGAG010278945.1:0-64778 GCA_903067065.1 Brachyrhaphis terrabensis
ATTTTAAGCCATTCTTCTTGCAGGATAGTGGCCAGGTCACGACGTGATGCTGGTGGAGGAAAATGTTTCCTGACTCGCTCCTCCAAAACACCCCAAAGTGGCTCAATAATAAGATCTGGTGACTGTGCAGGCCATGGGAGATGTTCAACTTCACTTTCATGTTCATCAAACCAGTCTTGCTGTGTGTATTGGTGCTAAAATGAGAGGTGTTTCAGTTTCATTGTCCAACCCCTGTATGTCATCAATAATCTGTAAGTGGAAGGAACACTTTCTAAGATAAGCCCATTTAAAAGCACAAAATATACAAGTCAATTAAAAAAAAAAATCAGCCTCTCTTTGTTTTCATCTTAAACTGGAAATATAAAATTTGTTGCATGCATATTTTAACAAGCAGGAGCTAAGTGTTAATTCAGGTGATAATTAGCACAAATGTTAACATTTTCTCCCTTCATTGCTTAACTAGAACAACAGTTTGGACCTTGTGTAAAAGCAAAGAAGCCTGCCTGTCGGCTGCAGAATCAGGAATGAAAAGTAAGTGGGTTGAACCAGTGCCATCCTAGCACCATCTGCCGCTAGGATGCTTAATGAGTGTGTTCATCATTCCATATTCCCAGTTCATAAAATATTCAATTCAAGAAAAAAAACATATTGAGGTTCAAATACAGGTAAAAGCATGTTTTGTTTTTTTTTAAATATATTTTATCAAGAAAGCCTTGAAACCATCATGTAATATAAAACTGTAAAATTTTGTGTTTCTTTCCAGTTTTACTTGTGAACAGTTTTTTCTCCTAAAATCGTATGTTTTAATAAGTTTTTTAAAACACTCATTATTACTACCATTTTTTTATTATTTAAATTAATGTTGAAACGGAAACCCCGTAGTGAATGCAATAACCAACAATGGCCACTAGATATCAGCATAGACACACGTGGAAAATTTGAGGAGTTCTCCGTAGCTTTCCTGGTTTTAACTTTTAAAGTATTTGGGGAATCAGAACCAATAATATCCTTGTGAATCCAGAAAAATAGAAACAAAGCATGATAAAAACTAATTTACACAAGATTAGTTTTGTATGATGATCTAGTTACAGTAACAGTTGACACATTATATTAAATATATTTTAATCTCAATTGGCTAATTTGGAGGATGCAGGTCCACTACATGTTGGTTTTCCACAGAATAGATCTGCATGTATATCACAGAGGTTCTTTACAGGACATCTGAAGTCACAGTGTTAATCTGGACTCTAATCTAATCTAATCCAGTTACTTACTGGCGGCTTTATTGCTGGGCTCCAAAGCCAATGCTGTGACAAGGAAGAGACAGGGGATGAGAAATAAATTTTTCATATACAAAGACAGAATAAAGGTGAGTGTGGAGCATGACAAAAAAAGCTGAAATGAATAATGTGAATTTAGGAAATGAAGACATGCAGAATCAGGGCCCATATAAGCTTACAGTGCTATTTAGTTTTACATAATCTTTACTTGATGGTTAATTTGCATTCCACATCATGCAATAATGTTTTTTTGTAATTTCACACCACTATTCTATTTAATGTATGTTATTATTACATTGGATAGATGTGATACCATGTCTAGAGGTTTCTCTAGCATTTTGAGTTTAATTTATCAAGGGGAATTGTATCTCACTGGACAGCATGTCTTTTGAAACTGAAGCAGCTATGAAAAAATAATAGGAAGAACTTACCGAAGAATAAATGCAAAACTATGGTTCTGAAGTATCGTTGCAGATTTTTTTTCTTGTGGAATCAAAGCTGAAATTTTTACAAAGACAGATGTGTTTTTGGTTGGTTTAATTTGATCCCTAAGCAAAGTTTATATATGAAGTGAACATTTAATTTAATTTATTATTGTATATGTCATCATTCTGTGCTTAAAGTGTTTGTTCCCTGTTAGCTACAGTTGTTTATGTTGGTTATGATACAAAGCTCAGGAACTGGTTTTCTGAGGAACTAGTTTCAATGAAAGGTGTTTACTTTATCTTTTGACCAGTAATGTTTTACATAAAAATGTTAATCTGTTTTGGCATATTCCATATTTTTAACTTCATAATAATTATCATAATGTATGTTTTAAACATCTTAAATATTTTACTCAAGATTTTGTTTCTAATGTATATAAGGTGATTTAAAATTTTCTTGGTACATAGATACAAAATGTTTTCCATAAATACAATATTTGATCTCTTTGTTGTATTATGCTCTGTTTTTGTTGATTAGTTGCTCTTTAATTCTTTTGTCTCCAAACCTAAAACATGAGCTTTTATTTTGAAGCGCCATGACAAGCTTTAGGACCGCCCCTTTTATAGAGGTATCCATGGAGACCGCGCGAGAGCGAGGCAGGCAGCCCTGTAGAGTTCTCACAGCAGCGAGTGTTTCCGCTCACCTAAAATAAAGAGCTGGCGAGTCGAGGAGGACAAGGAGTGACGGAGCAGGGCAGACGGGACCTCGACGGCGAAATACTTCTATTCTACTTTCTTTTTACATCTTTAGTCTGTGGGTGTCGTCTTTAAAACTGACTTTAATGCCTCGATTGTGAACCGGGGCAGAGGAGGGCTCGTCGCTGTTAACCTTTACGTTGGTGAGTCTTTTTTTGTTGTCTTTTTTCGCAAGCTAAGCACATATAGGCCACTAGGAGATCTCAAACAATCTCCCATTCCGTCTTTTGTCCGTCTGAATTAGTTCACTTCGATACAACAAACAAGACAAAAATATCACAGGTCTGGCAAACATTTACTGTTCTGCCAAGCAGAATAATGAGTTGCCAGTTTCTGCTTTTCGATCTGAAACTAAGCTAGCCGTGTTCTTCCGTAAACGTTAAACGTCCGTCTAAAGACGCAATGTGTCTGTTTTGACGTACGTCTGTCGTGTTTAAGTTTTAATATTTAGAAAAAAAGCTTAAACTAATGTTATGGAGATGGAACGTAAACATTTAGAGTATCTAGTCGGTTCGCTCTAACAGCTGTGAGGGCTGCTGTATTGTTAGACCAGTCACATGAACAATAAAAGGTACGAGGAAGTCAGGTGTGTCGACTTTATCTGAGGTGAGTCAGTAAAATAACACCTGAAGTCTTATGTGTGTCCTGCTATTTGAGTTGGGTTGTTTTGTTCTAATCATTAACTTCAGTGTGTCGATGTGTGTGATGTTGGCAGCCCACCACCACACTCTTTGTTTTAATACCTCACAGTATAGTTACACGTGTCGAAGCGTGTGACTCTGCTTTTGACTCCCGTTTGATACAGTGGCAAAGATTTATTATCAAGCTCGGATGCCCCGTTTTTTTTTTTTGTTTTTTTTTTGTTTGTTTTTTTACAGGGCAACCTCTCAGTAGTGTCATTTCCCACTCACTGGCCTTTGTTCCAGTTTAAGTATGACTTGCTTACTGTTAACGGCGTTTGGTAAGTTATGACATTTGATATTGCAAAGAGCAGGGAAGTCCAGATGTGAAGTGTTTACATTGGAGGACAAAGTAAGGCGGGGGTCCAAGTGTAGTGTTCCTCCAGCAATAACAGTTTGTTGTGCTGTCTGATTTATCAGAGACTTGTGTATTGGGATTTGTATTGTAAAATGATTTAAGGGTACTGTCTAGTGGTGTTTTTGTTTTTCAATTCCAAATGCATACTGATAATAAAAACATGGGTAATAAATTATGGATTTCCACTGCAACATTTCATAAAATGGAAAGTTTTAAAAGGTCAAACTAAACAAAAAATACAGCAAATTCTATTTTTGTGTCTTTGGATTGATTATATCACAAGAGACCCAAGAGTCAAGCTGATGAGCATTAGTAAACACTATTGCAAACTAGATACTTTGAACACAATCTTACAAACTTTCCATGGGGCACAGTATTGCAAGGTTTTGCTGAAATTCCAGATGTGTTCTCAAACGTGGTATAAAAGTTTTTATAAGCGTCTTTGAAGGAGGACTTTGATTTATAAAGCATAAAGATAAAGAGAGGACAAAAGTACAAAATTACAAAAGGAAAGCTGGAAAACCATTAATCAGCTGCTATATGAAGTGTTGCTGTTTTTGGTTTGGCTAATAATGAAAAAAGCAGTGTTTATTTCCATCTTGTTGTTGTTTGTGTATCCATTTCAGGAGAGGAAATATAAATGCATTTAAATATGAAAAAAATATCTGTTATTGGCCATAACAGTGTTGATATCACCCAAAAGTTTTATACCAGTTCGTCCCTAATCTCGTGATATAAACAGTGATTTAAGGTAAAGCTCTACGCTCTACCCATGTTGAAAAGGAAATAGGATTTGTGACCACAATAGATATGTGCTACCATGAAGTTGTGGAGGTTTTTCTGGCTTGAGGATTGTGGGCTAAGAAAACCACAGTCAATGCAAATTAGATGAAATATGACATTTTACATGCATTTTGAATATTTTAGCATGATTGTTTTTGAGATTTCATTTAAATGCTTTCAGAAGAAACAGACTATTGCTTGATGGCTAAGCACATGGGTGAGAAATGCCTAGGAAGTTTGAAATAGCAAGGTAAACTCAGGTCCTCTTCACAGCTCCAGTTGTTTTGAACTTTGTAATTAGTTCTTTAAATAACAATCAGTTGTGGCAATCCTGGGTAAGAAGCTACTTTCTTATAGGGATATCTAGGTTAATAAAGACCCTACATAGGAGACATGACAACTTGTCTTTTTGTCTTTGTTTACAAGTATGAAATTATAAAATGGAGGTAAAAACTGGCAGAATGTGAATTGACCCAAAGCTGTTTATTTTCCACGTGTCAGCACAACTACACAATGACTAGCAAGTCCCATTTGTTCTTGAAAACTTATTGAGAGGTGAATTGTGGGCAAATTAAGTATTGATTTAAGTTTTGTTTTCTTTTTTTTTTCAGTTCCAACACATATAGGCTTGTTGTAAAAGATGCACCTTTAAGCTATGACACATTATCTCTTATTCTTTTGCTTCATCCCACTTTTCTTACACGTTATTTTTCCCTCTTTGTCTTGCCTCTCTTTAGTCTTTCTGCGTGTTTCTGTCCCTTGCTTGCAGCATTGGAGGGGGGATGCTGAGTAGCTGTGGGCCCTAACAGTACATACTACTGCATAACAAAGGCTCCTTTCTCTGCTGCCATGCAGAGTCCTGTCTATGGGCTCCCTCCACAGGCCTACGCAGGCTCTAGCAGCAGCAGCACTGAGCCCTATTGGGTGGAAACCTCCTCTCGGCTGTTTCTTTGGCACACTGAGTGCTCTCTGTTCCTGGACACGTCTGTGCTGGTGCTCTCCTTGGCTCCCTTTGCATTCCAGGAGCCTTGGGCAGCTGAAAAACTGCAGTAGCAGCCTGCTGGCTGGCTGGCTGGCTGGCTGCTTGTGTTGCTGCTATCTGAAGTGGGGAGTTGCATAGTTTTTTCCCCCCGCAAGTGGATGACTACAGACGGTTGTCTGGGCTTGTAAAATTTCCATTTCTTAAATCCTGAGGTCTGTTTTTTTTCTTTTGCTGATTGACACTTTCAATGTTTAGTTAATTACTGTGGATCTACATCGAAGCGTAGTGGGACGGTAAAACTGGTACCGCCAGTTTTGATGGGTAGCTGCATGGCAGGTTGTGGCAGTTTATGCCAGTTTCTGGGAACATAGAAGAGATAAAACTGTAAATCAAACTGCTGACATTGACAGTTTTTTTTCCACAATCCAGTCACTAATTTACGTTTTATATGCTTAAAAGTCCTAACCACAGAGATTTGTTTAGTAATAAAACAAGGAAGTTGTTTTTTGTTTTCTGATGCACCCGTATGCAGTGCTGTAGTTGTTTTTAAATCTATTTTGTCATTTGAAATCCCTTCTTTTTGTCCTCTTTCTCAAATCTTAATAGTTGTGGCGTTATTCAGAAATTTTGGATTTCTGAGACATATTAAATCAGCTTATGTTGAGGATTACTTTGCAGTAAAGCTTGATGCAAAATCCTCCTTGAAACAAAATTTGTTGATGTTTAAAATAATACAACACATTTCAACATGATGCGTTGTGTTCAGCATTGCTTTTGGTATCTGACAGGACATAAATGCTGCTGTAGGTCAGGTTGACATCCAGACTTGAAGCATGCAGGTTTTTCCCCCTGTAAAACTGCTTGCTGGGATATTAATTAATTTATACAAGTAACATCCAGTCAGCAAATCTCAAGATCTGCAAACCTTTTTTTGGACAAAGTGCCTTTGCACTGATTAGATAAGTGTTTCACGTGAAAGCAGAATAATTCTGCTTAAGTTTTGATTTTTCTGATGATCTGGCTGGTCAATACTTTCTTTTAAGCTTTTTCCAAGAGCTCAGTCCAGCAGTGTGTTCAGCTTTAGCCACAAAGTGCATCTTTTCTATCCTTGATGTTTCTCATGCAGTTTATAAAGAACATCTAAAATGGCAAAGCCTTTTCACAACCCAAATGTGGTCTAATGACAGTATGGACCAACTAGGAAATATCGATGCATCAGATGGCACGCTCGGGTCCCTCCTGTGTGCTTTTGACTACCTGCTCTTTGGCTGAACACACTACCCAAATTGTCCTGCCAAAACTAATTTGCGTCACTCTCTCCCACTAGCAGGCACCACATGCAGGTATGCTTCCGTCCTGCTCATGCAGCGAGGGTATTGATGCTTGTGTGATTTTTCTGTGGAAGAGGATGATCAATCTAAATTTACAGAAGCAGATGACCTTCTGATGTGAAGACAAATGATTAGATAAATGGCACTGCATCATACTAAAATAGCTGCTGTTAGATGGAAACCACAAGCTTTGTCACCGTAGTCATGCACGAACTTAGTCACGCAACTATTTTGGTTTTTTGACTACATATAAAATATTTTTACCCCACTTGGACATCTAAGCAAGTTTTTTTGTAGTTTTTTTGGTAGCTATATAACTCCGTATTTTGTATAGCAGTCATAGCACCACAAAGACTAACACTACTCTCAAAAATATTCCCATTTGTAATGCTTTGGTACACCAGTCACATAGAAAAGTGTGATTTGTATCTCTAATCACAGGAACTGCATTAAATCATATTTTCAAATTTATTGATGCTTGTTGATACTTTTTGAACAATCTGTAGAAAAATTTACAATTTTAGGGATTTGTAAACATCATTAATAGGAATTTATCATGACGATGCCAAATCAAAATATTATCATAATAAATTTTATCACAAAAAAAATAGATGTGATTTATGTCCACTCCTACAAGGCAGTTTAAAGTGCCAAAAACACTTTAAACAATTATGAAACAAAGAGTAAACATTGCTGATCAAGTCATAAAGATCAAGAACAATCATCATCAAACATATTGATCAACGTTCCAGTTATTAATAATCAAGGGCAACTCTAAACAGGTGGGGTTTTTTAGCCTTGATTTAAATGATCTCGGTGTTTCGGTTGTTTTTCAGTTTTCTGGAAGTTCATTCCAGATTTATGTCCTGTATTCTTACTCAGTTGCATTACAATCTTGCAGATTCTTTGAATATATGACATGATTAACAACACTAATATACAGTATCCTCTTTAAGGAGGATACTGTGTCACATAACTTTGAATAGCAGCTATTTGCAACAAGGAAGGCTTGTCACTTTTTACTTTATTGCCATATTCACCCTGTCAAGCAAGTGTTTGCTGCCGGCTGTCTGGATTTGTCCACCAGTTGTTGTCATTTTCCGAGCTTCCACACGAGCCATCCAGTAACACTTTTCTGTAAAGAATTGGAGCGCTTTGATCACCTCTCCAGCCTGAAGCTCAGCAACTTCAGTGAAAACTAGCCTCTGCACCTGGATGATTTGTTGCCACATTCACCTCGAAGTGATCAGGATCCGATTGATATCCATTACTGCTGGATCCTTTGAAGCAGGGCTGAATGACAGTTCAACATTTCACACTTGCACTCCATAGCTAGGCATTAGCTGGTGTTATGACCTATGGGAATGGGACTTCAATGAAAACATGCCATTAATGTTGGCATGGACACTTCAGCTTTTTGGAATGCTAATGGGCTCCTTTCCCTCTCTTGAGAACCTTTTACCTGCTGGCATGCATGTTCTTCAGAACATGTGGCTTCTGGATCTTCATCCAAATCCTGCTTTTAATGATTTTAACTCATTTCACCATTTGGGTTTTATCAGTTGGCAGTTTTTACTGCTTTATAAGATTTGATTTTGTGTCCAGCATTGCTTTAATTAGTGTTTTCCACATGTGGATAAGTACGAAGAAGCAAAACAGTTTTGAGGGGGAAAAAAGTATTTTCAAACTTAATTACCTTTCCAACTGTCTAAATAAAATATGTTGGAGATTCAAATTAGCCTTGTGTTCTTCATTTCCTATGCAGGTTTGTTTCAAACTAACCTGTACACAAAATGGATAATCAAAGTCTGAAATAATCATTGAAACAAAAACAAAAGTGAAACTTTGTAGATGGTTTATAAAGGCTGTAAAAGATACGAGCAACTGCCCATATTTCTGTCTTAACATTTCCTTGTTTTATGCACTAAACTCTGCTGCAGTACCAGCCTGCAGCACAGTGTACAGAACTGACACAACCAAGCACTTTTTAAACATAACACTTTAAAGTCTCTGCTGAAAACATTGTTTGAATTTGTAATGAACATTTAGTAATTATTTCTACCTCCCTTTTTGCTGTAATAGAATTAAACAATATGAATTATGCATTTTAGATAGAATATTGATTAGTTATGACAATGCTATAAACAAATATAACTTTCTGAACAGTTTTTTTTTCTGTGCCAAAGTTTAATGTGATGCACAATCAGATTTTCCCACCCCCTCTGTCTGCCTTTTGCCACTTATTAGCAGCTCTGATCTGTGTTGTTGTTACGTCATATACAACATGGTGTACTTAAGGGCTTATGCAGATAGATACTGTGCCAAAGCAAAGATTAGGGATTGAAGCAAGATGAGAAGAAGACTCAGATCGATGGGCTGGTGTACACTGATTATAAAACTCATAGGGAAGGAATATACTTATACATAAAGTTGTGGGTTTTACCAGGCTAACTAAATATTGAACTGCAGGCATGGAGTTCTCTCTGACACGCTTGATTTGTCAACCAATCTGTCTAGCTGACTCTCATTATATCCGTCTTTCTGTCTGTTGCTTCTGGTTACGTAATCCCGGCTTGAACGTTGATGGTAATCCACGCTCTTCCTCTTCCTCTCCCCTCCCCACGTGTCCCTTCCTGTCAATGTGGCTCGGACAGGTTAAGTCGTAGAGGACTCTCGCTGGCTGTCGGGGGGGAAAAGATGTGCGATGGAATGGTAGCGTTTCCGACGAGAGCCCCGTCCTCCTCCTCTGTAGCCCACAGACTGGCTGCCTCTGCACTTCTCCTCTTCATCCTGCTCCCTCATGGTCATGCATCAGGTAAGTCAGACCCCCAAACGCACACATACCCCCCCCCCCCCACACACACACTTTCTTTCTCTTTTTGTCAGTGTTCCCACATGGTACACGCAGAATGAACCGCCATCTTTGACCATCCCTTGTGAATTGATTGAGGTATTTTCACCTTGCCTTGCAAGTCAGTCAGATTAAATGATCTTTCTCCGCCCTCTGGGTCATTCAGGTTGCTTAGGATTTCATTGTTGTGCTGCGTGAATTCATTCGCTGTACTAATGAGGCACAACAATTTTCCTTAACTATTAAGTTAAATGGGGAGATAATGTTGCCTGTGGTCATACCCCGACCATGAAGTTTGATTCAAACATAACATTTACTGTCTATTCAGAGATTAAGGACATCTGACTAACTTTAAATATTAATGTGAGTCCTTTTTTTGTCATTCCAAGAGATCAAATATTATGTTTTAATTTGAAATATTATATTGGGCAATTTATTTCATATATAAAAGTTGAAGTTAAGAGTGCTAGTTTCTAATACACCAGTGTTTCACTTCTCTATTGAATGAATCTAAAATGACAACCCAGTTTACTTTCTTTGACCTGTAAGCGCCGGAGAATCATTCCTCATACTGACAGCCTCCTTGCGTGTATTATCCACAGTCATTCACGTGCACAGACCACACATCACAAGCTTGTGAAATGTGCCAGATGTCCTTGCCACTGAGAGCCTCTGTGCCTGTGAGGATTGTTTTTGTGAAGCCCTGACGCATAGATGGGACTTAGTTTGTCATTCTTTTATTGTTTTAAATAATTTGTTGTTATGCGAAGATGAAAAAGCAACATTAAGAAATAAAACAATCAGAGATGAGCCTCTCAGCAAAGAAGGGAGGGAGGTGCTGATCCGAAGCGCATCATCCCGTTCTGTCTTATGTAACACACAATTCATGTAAAGGCCAAAGGGGCTGTTAGTGTGCTTAGTTTCTGCTTTCAACATGCCTGCATGTTTTCTTTCGATTATCTAAAATATGCCTTTTGATCCAGAGCTCGATTCCGGTGATTCCTCATTTTCCTGACACTTTTCTTTCTTTATGAGAACACAATGTCCCCATTGGTCTCTGAGCTTTATTATCTCATCTAAAGATGTAAACGAGGTTTGGACATTAATGGCAATTAGAGTCCGTGCAGCTGGCCAGATATGTGATGTTTTGCGCACACTGATATTGCAACAATGATTGCTGTTAGATATATTGTGCAGCTTTAATTTCTAGAATCATTTTATTTTCCAATTGTAGCTGCAGCTAATATTAGGGCTGCGCAAATCAGAATGGTTTTGCCCAGTTTGATTCCTTATTGAAATAAATGCTCCAAAGGAAAGCCATATGTTTCTAAAGATGTATGCGATAAGGTTCATACAGCTTCTTGTCTTGTTTGGGCTGTTATTTACTGCAGTGTTGGTGTTTGCTTTCATTTATATTCACCATTTTTCCTCAAATTACCTTTTGGTAGAGTCGTAACTCTAATGCAAAAGCAGAAAAAAATAAAATCTCAGTTTGAGTATGATATGCCATGCTGTTGATTGAGCCAGAGATCAGTTTGATGAAAGAAAAGGCATATTATTCATAAAATAATGTGTATGGACTATAATGGTTCACTGGGGGTGTATCTTAATAAAAACACAAATGGCACAACCGCAACAGGGATTGGGAATCTGATAAAAACCATTTAAAAATAACTTCATAAGTTTTTCTTCCGTCATATCAGCAAATAAAATACAGATGTTAAGCAGTTTGGAATGTTAAAAAAATAACTTTTTTATATGAATGTATTACAAGACATCTTTACATTTTATTACAAGAAGAAAAAAAATGACGATGAACAAATGAACAAAATGTTAAAATAACTTCAAATGAGCAAGATGCATGCCAGCTTCAATAGCATTAAAAATATGTACTGCAGCATTCATGGTGTGAAAGTATGAAATTGAATTCCTAATCAGACATATTATCATACCGCCAAGGCTTTAAAGTGGTCATTAGTCGTTTCAATCACCAACCTCTCTCTCCCTTCCTCTCAGCATACGTAATTTACATAGGTAATCCCTCGACACGTCCCATGGATGGTGAGTGAATATGAAATTTCATCACCAGTAGCTGCTCTGTTACAAGCATGAATTAAAAGCAGTTGGCTGTATCAATGTTGTGGCGGTTTTCCTCTGCAAGGAATTTCTTTTTATTGACAGGAGAGTTGAGTATTAATTTCTTTCAGTCATAATTTTGCTTGGTTTTTTAAAGCCTGAGCCTCTAAGTTTATTATATATTTTCTTAAAGTTTTCCTTCTCTGTTAGGAAGAAGTGGAGCCAAGATATTTTTTGGAATCAATCGCTTTCAAGCCTTGTCTTTTTATCTGTCCAATTGTTCATTGTGATGAAGTTACCGGCAGCATATTTCCTGAATTAGCTCAAGTGACTTTCTTGGGATTCATCTTTGCGATCATTGCTCGTGATTATGTTTATGTTTTGGACATGATTCAGATGTAGCCACCTTCTGAAAAAAGCAAAGTGTTCGTAGAAACGGAACTTTAATAAACAAGCATTTGCTGGGAAGCACCACTGGCTTTCATCCTGCAGGATTTTCAGGAAATTACGTGGACGTTGCTTGTTTCTTAACATTTTTATGAGTATATCTGACATCCCCCTGAAGTTAGCTGCCTGGAGCTCTGTTCCTAATATGGTGTCAATTTCTTACAGTAAGCCTTTGTGGCATGTTTCTGAGGAAGTACGCCCAGACAGTGAGTCAGAGCTGGAAGAGTAAAGATGGGAACTCTGAGCACCAAAGGGTCTATTCCCATGATTTGCGCAGCATGTTTTCAGCTTTAACATTGTTCCATCTGGTGAGAAGTGAAAAAAGATTCAAACCTTCTGTCTGTAAGCAGTTACAAAGATAAGTATTGGCTTCTGAAACCCATTGTTCTGACGTTGATCTAAAGCTGTGCATGAAAGTGCGAGCAAAGGAACAGAAATCTCCCATAAACGAGCCTGCTGTGTTCCCTGTATGCTGGCGACGTTGATATGTTAGTTCGTGAGAACGGGAAGTGGAATAACAAAAGAAATCCTAGGAAGAAGAACATAGCAGAGGGAAAGAGGGAGGAGAGATGGTGAGAGTGGGAAGCTGCCTTTTGCATTTCTTTGGCTTTTTGTTTTTGATAGTTGGAGTTGTGAAAGATGAACAAATATTTCTCAGCCTCATCAAAGGCTATTGCATGAACAGATTCTTCTGTTCGCTCATGAATCAATGTGTTGAAATGTCTTCACTATTCAAGTCAAGTTTATTTCTGTAGCAGATTTTAGCAACAAGGCAGCTCAAAGTGCATTACACCAGCAATAAACATTACATTTAATCAAATGCCTTCATCAAAATCATCAAGCAAACACAAATCAAATATGTTGATCAATGTTCCACTTATAACTTTAAAGAGGTGGGGTTTTAGCCTTGATTTAAAGAAACTCAATGTTATGTCGAGTGAAATACGATTTTATTTTACCAAGATTTTAGGATGGAATATGGAAAAATCGATTGTTAATATCGGCCCAGTTTTATTTAACGGACCAATGTCGATATGTTAAAAATATCGTCCGATACCGATGTTGGTGCCGATATATCGTGCATCTTTAGTGACAATAAGAACTATTTATTCAATCTTTTTAAGCAACTGTATGACTGCAACTGTGTGTCACAGCAATGATAGCCCCACAAACACAAATACTGCTCTTGAAAAACATGCCTAGTTGTAATGTACTTCTTTATGACACCAGTCACATAAAGAAGTGTGATTTGTATCACTAAGCGGCACACTGTAACTGTATTTTAAAATTTATTAGTATTTATTGATGCTATCGTTGAAGAAACGGTGAAAATAATAAAACTATCAATTCTGACAATAAGCACAGTTTTTAGGTGGTTTAAACATCATCAGTTGGTGTTTATTGTGACAGCAATAAATCAAAATTCTTATAAGAAATTTATCATGATAAATGATACGATAAATCCCCACTCCTAGTCTGGAAGTTTGATACAATAACCACAGATCTTTAATATATTTTTGTCCCTTCTGTTAGTTTCTGTTGAAAACTAAGAGAAGTATTTTAAAGTCAATTCTCTGAGCTATAGGGAGCCTGTGGAAGGACTTTATATGAATTTGTTTTCTTGAAGATTGGTCATAGGGACAGGGCTTGATGACTCTTCTGTCTCTGTAGCAGAGCAAAGTCTCACTGACCACAGAGGAAAATATCTGAATGTGCCATGGCCTTCTTCTGGGATCTTTAAAGTATGTTGCTTCATGTACCAATAGAATGATCTGTATATACATCAAAAACTAAGTGTGTCATTTCAGTTACCAGTGTTTGTAGCAGTAACAGTACGGCTTGGGGATGTGGGGAATAATGTTTCCAGTGCAATTATTCGTTCGGGACGATTCCCTTAAGTCCTATTAGCAAGGCACTTTGCAGACGGGCGGGAGTAAAGTAATGCATTGACTTCTCTCTCTTCTCTGAAATCCGAGAACAAACAGTGCATTTAGAGGATATTGGAGGCCAAGGTAAGCTGCATCGACAGTCAGCATTTAGATCTGCTAACTCACCGTTTCTGTTGTGACAGAGCAAATTGTGCGCTGTGCCAGGTCCCTTTTCTACGATCCGTCTCTCTGTTTTCCTCCATCTCTCAAAAGGTCTCAGCCATTAGCCAGGTGACACAGAGGGCCATTAAGAGCAGCCAGCTCAAATCCATCAGCCTTTCCCTTTCATTACCTGTGTGTTTATCACTTGAGCTATCAATCTTTGCTCTCACCCTGTGCCATTTAGCAGTTTCCCCCAGCCAATCAGGCCCTAAAGGCAAACTTTAGACGGGTCACCAAGCAAGGAAAAACAGATGCTGCAGTGCGGACAGGTGACCCAGGGGCATTTCATTCACTTTAAAGTGTTGTCTGGATTGTTCTAATATTAGAGAAGATCACAGATGGTCGGGATTATTGTTGGCCACACAGTGCCACAGCACAGCGTGGTAGCACAAGGCTTATTGGAGGTTGCAATTTGTACTGCTTTGACTCTTGTTGCTTTCTACCATTTGCAATCTTGATGTCCAAATTCCACATTGTGCTCATTACTATTTAACAGAACTGCAACTAGTAATCAATAATTGATTACTACAATAATCAATTATTGTAGTAATTGATTAATTACTACAATAATTAATCAATTATTGTAGTAATTGATTAATCTACTGCTAAAATTTTTTTTGACCCTTTCTACAGATTTTTCATTTGATCACTTATTGGAAATGGACTAATAGATGCAAATAATTCCAATCTTTTTTAAATAAGAAAACAATTTTATTCCCTAAAATGCAACACCATTCCTTTAGCAAATATTAACTGGGTGAAGTGGAAACTATACTACTTTAGAAGTTTTGGCTAAAACATATTTACAGACAATGGTGTCTTCATCTTAAATGGCTTAATTACTGCTCAATATATATTTTTTTTTTCACCAAATGGCATTTTTTTTTGTGTGTGTGTGCATTGAGAGACTACTCAATTACTAAATTAGTTGTAGTTTATTTCAATAATCAATTAGTCACAATTAATCATTTCAACCCTACTGTTTTAGCTCATTGGAAATATGAGGAACATGGAAATATACCTGTGACACCTGCTGTACTGTAAATGTTAATGAATGTCTAACCAGGAAGAGATGGCACTAGATACATCATTGTAAAATGGTGCTCACAATAACAAAGGTTATTTTGTGAGCAGTTCTAAGAGAGCAGTTGTTTCCCTTCTAACCAGCTTACTTATTACTTATTAAATAATAATAATAACTCTATAACTAAATATCCAACTAGAAATTATTTGATTGTAAACTCAATCTGGTCATCTTTATTGCAGCCCAGACAAGCGATCTCTTCTCTACAAACTTTGACCTTGGTAAATAAATCTTTTTCTACCATATTAGGAAACTGAACTGTAATATAATTTCTACCTTTCAGTCATGTATCAGGTGTCAGCATCTCTTGCAGCAAGGAAACCAAAGGGCTACATATCTCATTGGCTTATAATGTTTTATAATAGCTAAAAATGATGAACAGCAAATTATTCTTATTGCACACACTGATATTTCAATGTTGACGCATTGTGGAACCCTTACTTAGACATTCATGTGGCGTGACTTGAAACTGGCCCACATTAGGGAGCTGATGATATGTCGCCTTCAAAATAAAATGATTGTTCAGAACTGACTTTATACATCTTTCTATTCTTTTTTTTCTTTTTTTTTTTTTTAGTTTGCCATAAAATACCCAGGTCTAATTCTTGAGGATCATTCATGAGTGTTATTGTAGCTTTGTTTTCATTTAAAGGTGGAGCTTGTATGTTAAAGCTTTTGTTTGAGATCAGTTGTTTGAATTTGATAATGATTTCGAGGAAACAATAAAGCCAAGCAGCAGAGATATGGTTTGTAAATAGTTTTTCTGGGAAGCGAGTGTTGTTGTCTGGAGCAGCATGCAGTCGTAATGATTTCCAAAGGGTCTCATCGAAGGGACCAGCCCGCTGAGTAGAGGACATCTCAAACTAATGAGCTGCTAAATATATCCCCCAGCCTCTCCTGTCTTCTGCTGCTTTTACTTCACTTTTTTTTTTTTTTGCTTACGCCGAAACAGTCGCTCCTATTCTTTAATTTTATCTGATATCCTGAACTGAAATGGGTTTTTAGGCTAACAATGAGGTGAAATGTCACGATGGCATTTATTGACAAGTTAAGTCTCTGGAATGTCACTAAATTATATTATAAATATCAATATTTTGAGATTGGATTTTAGTTCTGCTTTAAGTATCCAATGTCCTTTTTCTCTCGGTTCTTGTAGCTTTTCTCTCCTCTCCTATCTCTCCTCCTCCTTGGTGTTTGCTCGTGTGTGTTTTTTTTTCAGACCCACCGACAGTGTGGGTTGTTTTTGTCGTCACACAGTTAGTCAACACCAGCTTCCTGTTCAAACAAGCTCCTCGCCTTGCACACGAGGCGCAACGCATCCTACACACATGCTGACTTTGCCTGTTGGTGAGACGTCCAAAGTGTTTTAGAGCAACCACGATCGAAGCTCATAATGCTAACACACGTTTAAAATGTTATCTGAACATCTTGAGCTGCTTTGCTTTGTCCTGCCGTTAAGATATTTTACAGTACAATTTCCCTACTTTACAGCTTACTTGGCTGTTGACAAAATGTTCCCTTTGCTGACTAGTTGCTATCATGATTGGAACAAAACATAATGTCTGGTTGGTTATCTTCTGCAGCAGTACAAAGCTAACATTCATTCAGGCCCCAGCACGCCTCAATGTGGGTAGAGTGGAAATATGGCAACAGTTCCCACAGCTTCCCGTCAAGTCCTTCCTGTTTTTTCTGCTTTCTCTTTGCTACATCTTCAACTTTGGAAAACTTTAAGAAAATAAATAAAGGCCTGTTTTGTTTTTATTTAAATATCTTGCTAAAAGTGAGTGTGTATTAAGAACTGCCACTTAGCTGGTATGACAGACTGGCTGATACGCTGCTTAAGGGGAAGGGCTGGGCTCTACATGTGCTAGCCTGCTACATTTACGTAGCCTGTTGTCATGGAGTCAACGCACAGCTGTTTCACTTTAACCCCCTGCTTTTATTTTGTGACAACATTTCTTCTTCTTTCATAGTGATTGTAAGTAAGCAAAAGAAGAGGGGAACAATGACTGTTCCTGATTCCCATCTGCCCTCCTGTAAAAGAGTGTTTACACTAGAGATATGAACTGGAGTTTTCTCTTAAATGTAGCTTAAGAGCTTGCACTTTGACAATGCTGAAATTCCCCTATTGAGGCCCTAAACAGGATTCAGTAATTACTCATGACTCTTCGTCTGGTTCCTGAAATATTTTCTGACCAGTGGCCTTTCCTCCACACTGATGCCCTCTGTCCTTATTGCCTCATCTGCAAACAAAACCTCAACAATGGTGATCTTTTTAGTGGCTTGATGTGACTCCATTTAGGTTATCATGTCAGCATTTAACAGCATGCTTCTGTGTAATGAGAACCAGGTAAGCCAGTCCCAATAAGCAATTAATCAATTAATTGCATGATAAATTAAAATGAGCTTGATAATTTATGCTGAGATTTTTTGAAGGGCAATTTTGTTTAGACATATCTTAATATTTTTTTATGGTTTCAGTTGTAAGTGGTTTTTATTTATTCTTTTTGGTTGTTTTGGATATTTTCCAGCAAGTGTTCATTACAAAATTAGGTTTTATTGGTCTTCAGAAGAGCAAACTTGCATTTTTATGCCATTATCATTATCTTAGTTGAAAATGGTCTCAAAATAACAAATGTTGCTTATTGCAATAACTTCTGGGACAGATTATCTTCCAGCAAAATCTGTTATGGTGACAATCCCAGTTACAGCATTTGTAACGCTCCAGCCGACTATTGGAGCACTTTAACTTGTAATTGCTGAAAGAAAAATTATATTACACTCTTTGTGAATTTATTTATAGTTGAGTACATTACTGCTTTATTGCTGGATTGTTTAAAACATGTCATAACATTGAGGCCGTGTTGAATGGAGGAGAGTGGTTGCGGTTTCCGGTTTGAATTTACTGCAGGGGTTATTGAAAGAGTTTGCAATTTGTGATTGTTTGTAAAACACACAGTTTGCCTGAAAGGTGACACAAATTCACACACACAGCTAACCGCATGCCTTTTCTCTCATTAGAGCAGGCTGCTTGTGTTAAGAGGTTACACAGAGATGCTTGTTGCCATTTTGTTCGCCCTCATGGAGACTCTTTGGAGCAGTTGGCCTGAGAATCCAGTTGGACTTCATTACTGTGATGATGGACAAAGGGATCAAACAGGGACAGCTTTGTTGCATAACAGACTGTAGAGAACTATTTCTGTCTCCTTTCGCTTTGGATTGAACTTCTTTTACATCAAAGTCTTGACTAGATTATATCAATAGACATAACTCGTTTCAGACACTAGATTTTGATAAAATTTTATTTGCGTTACTCTTAACTACCATTTGGACTGGGCGATAAATTGATTTAATTGATTAACTCAAACTTTGGTTTTTGGAACAAAATTGAACTCATTGGGTTCAGAATGATGTCAGCACAACCAGAACCGCCATCTTGTTTGACAGTCGTCTTTGACAGTTTCTATAATTTGGACTTTGAATTCAGGAATATAAGGTTCAGGCTAAGATTTTAAAAATAAAGTCCTCATGTTACAAGATTACAGTTGTATTAATATGAAAATAAAGTCTTAATATTACCAGAATAAAGTTGTAATATTCAGAAAATGAAGAAGTAATTTAATGAGAACTCCAACACAAGAGAATAATAAATTTATTATTCAAGTTTTTTTTTTCCCCATTAAAATTACTTTAATTTACTCTTGTTATTTTAAGAATTTTTTTGGGGTAAAATTGCATCTGTATTCTGGTAATTATATGACAAACTTATCATAATTAAACAGAAATTCTTGTAGCCTGAATCAAATACTCGGTATAATTAAAATAAACACTTTCCTATCATTTGTATTGAATATTTTTTTTAGAAAAAAATTGGATCTTGTTTGGTAAAAAGTCAGAGATTTTATTTTTTAATTCATATTGCCCGATCCTGACCACCAAGGTCATGCAGGCTGTGGTAACCAGGGTTGCCTTCAGCCGACTTTCACCTTCAACCAGCGTCCCTGACTCGGCGCTCATGCCTCTTCTAGCTGGCAGGCTCGAGCCGCTGAAACACGATCAACCCACAGTTACTTTGACAGTTTTTCAGTGAGGGGGTTGTGTTCGGCTGAGCACATGCACGTGTGTGTGTGGGAGGGGTCCCACACACTCTTTTGTTTTCTTCTGAAAGCCTAGAAGTAGGAATGTCTGCCTCCCAGCTGTCGTTAACGGAGACGGCAATGGAAGAGAAGAAGGGAGCGCTCGCTGTTCGCCACCTCAGAACATCCTCCCATCTGTTGTGTGAGGGTCGAGAGTGTGTACATGTTTGCATGTTGGGGGGTCACACAATGGCTGCCCTCACCCGCTTTGGCCTCACATGCATATTTAACCCTTCAAATGCAAAGTTGTCTGTTGTCCTTTTCAGAGACACGCTGCTTAAATCTGTCACTGTGCCCCGTCCACGGCGAACGAGGACAATGGGGCGCACGGGCAGCACACGTGGCTCGCTAAATGCATCGGAACAGCAGGGGTGGACTGAATGAGGACAGGGAGGATTTTCCTCTGCATTTAGACACTTCCATCTCTGGGTGTTTGCCTGTGTTTTTGCAACCTTGTGGTGCAGCTGCAGGAAGACGTGTTTTCTATAAATGCTCTTTTGAGACCTGCAGCTGCTTGACTCATGTTTGCCGGACGGTTGCCTATTAACTGTTACAATGAATCTGGTAACTAACTAATAAATATCGTTTGATATTTAAGGAGTATATCACACACAAAACACAGATTAGGAAAACAAACCTTAGGAGAAATTGAAAAGTTTAGTCTTGACTGGTTCTTATATTTTGAAACTCCTTTTATCTTGGTGCCAGGACCTCCCACACACTCCTTTCTCTTCTTCATTGTTCTCATTTTAAACTTCTCTCTTTATCAGGTTGCTAAATCTTCTCTCAGAAACTCATTTCTGCATAATGCTTTGAGGTTTCAGCTTTGTTCTGCATCATTTCCACCCTGCAGATTTCAATGTGAAACACCTACCATTTTGTGGTTATGATGTTCTCATATTTTCCCCAGCATGCTTCGTTTATACCTATTCTCTCTTACTAAACACCCAGATTTTTTTTTTTCTTTGGTCCTTTTTTCTGTCTTTCTACTGTGAGGTTTTCTTGAGGTGAATGAGAGAAGCAGTGGGTTTTGTAGAAATGAAATTTAGAAGTTGTTCTGAAAAGAAAATGACCCTGCTAGTATCAATCACACACTATCTGTTTCGTGTGAGTCTCAGCTCAAGTTGCACGTCTTATTGCTTGAACCATGTTTGACTGCCATGGCTGTTCTGTGATACTTGAGTTGAGGTGAGATGGGAAAAAAGGGATTTAAATTGCATGAGTTGGAAATGCATCCTTTAATGTCACACAATACGGTTCTGTGTGGACATTTAGGATATTGAGTTTTTTCTATATTTATTACCAGTTGTCAAACCGAAAGTCCAGACTTTTAGGATTTAGTTGAGTCATATAGTTTTTGTTAACTTATTGGTTTAATTGATTTTATTTCCAACAAAGAACAATTTGGTAATTGGCGACGTATGATAAAATATTAAATTATTATACAAGATTAGATTTTCACTAAATGTTCAACTTTACCATAAATGTTGACTTCTTTAAATAAGCCTAAAGTTATAGATGTTTTTGAAAAAAGAGGTATTGATAAATTACATTCATCTAAAGTGGTCCTAAATAGCTGTGTCCATGTTGATATTAAAGATGGAATAACTCTGATTTATTGATATTTCTTAGGTTTTTGTTCTATAATTATTCATATGTTGAAACTGCAAAGAAACTTTAAGCAACACAGATAAAAAAACTTTAGCATCGTATCATTAGTGTTCAGGGCATTTATTGTAGTTAATTAGGTTAATGCTACCCATGGATATGTGTTTCTTTATATATATATTATCCATAAAATAAAGAAATGCTTACCTTAACTATTAGATTTCCTGTAGACTTCCAACATTTCCTAATACCAATCATCTTCCTTCTGAATTGGACTTTTCAGAAGGATTACTTTCAGCTTTGTTCTAAAATGTTCAGATTTCTGTGAATTGTTGAATTCTCAACTCCTTGTTGTCAGCCTGATGAAACCGCTGACATGCTTTTGCACAAAGTAGTTTTTTTTTTTAGAAGCTGGTAAAAGTTTTGTAGTATTTTCCAAAGACTTTTAATGGGAAATTTCAGGAAATTTTCTGATGTAAAAGCACCTTTAGCTTCCATCAGACTCATGACTGATTGGAGGAGTCAAAAATACCTTCAGTTGAAATTTTCAGGTATGTTTACCAATTTTAAAGTTAAAAATAAAAGCGATTTTCTGTGCAGCTTTTATTAAATTACTTCCAATTGAAACACACTTGGAAAAGCCACAACTAAACTTACTTAGGCATTCTTTTTAAATGCTTCTACCCAAATATGAGAGTAACAACACAAACCCCAGCTTTAATCCCCTGTTAATATTTACGACTGAGCTTATCTTTTAGTGGCAGAAATTAGTGCAAGCGCTGTTATTTTTCTGACAAGACCAAACCGTGGGCTCTGCTTCACTGTACTACACTCTAATAACAACAGCTTGGCTTAAAAATCCCACGGATTAGCTGGAGAGACAAGAGAGCATGGAAAAACAAAAACATCCTGGTTTCCAAAATCATTGCAGTATCATCAAAAATAAACCAGCAACAACAAAGGGATTGGACTGAAGCCAACTAATATACAAAACATATTTATCAGGAAAAATGGACCACATTGTCATCTTTTCAGTTTGTAGCCTAATCCAAGCACAGCCCCCCTTGCTCCTTCATGTATGTAAACACACATAGAGGAAAACACACCCTCTTTTATGGGCCATTGTAGAAAGCAGCAGAGCCAGCTGACTGTTTAAGTAATCAGTATCTGATCTGTTGTAATGCGCTCCCAGCTTGTAACGGAGAACAATTAGAAATTTAATTTGCCTGGGCAATGTTTGCTAAAACCCACATCTTTCTCCCACCCTGATTTTTCTTTTTTTCTTTCTTCATCCCAGTCCACCCCCCTCTTGCACTCACCAGACGTGTGCCATTAGCGACAGATGGGAAAGGAGAGATATTCACAGGCAGTCCGGCACCTCAGGGCTAGGAAGGGGATTTTGATGCCCCCCCCACCCGTGGGCTGAGTGTCCTCCAGCACAGCTTTACAGCTCTAGCTGTTGGGATTAGGAATCAGATTCACGGGTGGTGTGTCCGGGCAGAGTCTCTCTTCGACGTGAAGTTATTCTCTGATCTTTAAGCAACTAAGCGCTTTGATCAGCTTACAATTGTGTGCTCAAATGGACTCTAATAGTTTAACCTTTTTAAATGTCTCCTTCATTTTGAGAGATGGATTTCTATCTTATTTAAAAAAATGTTTTCTCTTTCAGTAGCTTTCAGACAGCACACACAACTCTGTTTTAGTCATTATTGCTTTTTGGCATTTCTTAAATTAAATCTCTCTCGTAAGACTCAGATAACAGCTTGTGTTTTACTGTGACTCATTCTTTCCCTGAAAACCACAGAACATGATGTGCTAAAGTTTGATTAGGTAATGCAAATCAACTCTGTCGGTTGTTTTCATCTTTTTGTTTCGATATTAACTTTCGGCTAATTGACAGGGAGACGCACAGGTTGAATCGTAAACACTGCACACATTCTGGCCACCTGGACTGAGTTCATTCTTTCAGCTGACAGAATCTCTTCATCAGGATTTCAGCCTCACCTTCAGGCTATTATAATTGTCATGCATTACATCCAGAAGTATTGGTTCATGCTAACCTGCCAAAACATGTTTTCTTGTATCTTGTAATTGCTTATACCCTATTTTCCTCCTGATGTTGTCACATTTCTCCTGTCTCCGTCTGTTTGCTGTGTTTTATGGCCTCATCTTTCCATTTATATCACGTTTTGTTGCAGTAGTTCAAGCATTTTAAGTTTCATAGTAGCCAGAGTGGCATAAATTTACAATTCCCACCTTTGGGATTGTTTTTCAGATGACCTGCGTTTCAGTTTCTCTTAAAGAAATTGTGTGTGAGTGTCTTTGTTGGAGAGGGATGGTTTTATTTTTAGCCGGATTGTATTTAGATCCTTTGTTTTTTGTGTCTATTCTTATGCGAGCTGTGGTGTTGTACTTGGTTGCATTGATTGTGATTAATTCAGACTGAAACCGTTTAGTTTCACACGGTGGTTTAATTGTACTCTCAACAATGTATTTGTGTTGAGAGCACAAATGCATTTATTTTTCCATTATTTTTATTTCATCAGTAGGGTGATTTACGTTATGTTTATTAAGGAAAAAGTTATGGAAGTTTTGCAAAAAGTGTATAATGTGAATAAATGTATAATCTCCTGATAAACAAAAAAAACCCACATTATGTAAAATATGAGTCCTGCAGCGTAGGAGTTTAACTGAAGCAGCGATGAAGTCGTTTTTTGCTTTTTCTTTAAAATTTCAAAGGGTAGTGAAATATACTTAATATACAGTATCAATAAATACTGGTTATTGGCCATAACAGCAATCTTTATATTGGTTAGTGATATTGGACCAAATTTTCACATCAGCCATACATTTCTAATTTTAAGGCTCTCCCTCAAATAAAAGCATTTCATAGGGGGGAAAAAGATTAGTACCATTACGACTCATCAGTCCACATCAGCTCTATTGACCGCCTTGTGGGTCACCACAAAGGATAACAACAGGGGTTAAAGCTGCTGTCCTGAACTGCCCCCTAAGGCCTTTTTTGTCCCCTCCTGCCTCTCAGTCAGATGTAATCAATTCATCACCTTTACCACCTCCATTACCTCCATCCTCTCCTTGGAGAGCCGTTATTCTCCCCAATGCCTTCCAGGGAACAACTGCTCTGGTCACGGTGTCAAATAACATCCTGAAATGTGGATGTGCAGACGGCGTTTGGGTGTGTAAGTCAAAAGGAAGGATGTAGAAAGTTCAACTTTAAATGCATATATTTTGGTGTTGTTTTACCACATGAAGCACACTTTAGGGACAAATCTGAGATTGGCGTATCACTGGAAATTGTTTTCCGAAAAGGATCTTGGAGGGAGAAGGATTTCTGTAACTTTGCATTTTATAAAAAATGTTGTAGAATTAATGGAAGCTAAAACTATATTATTTAATCAAGTAAGGATATAATATTTTAGAAAAAGAACTGTTCTCACTCTCAGATAAATGAGCTGATAATCGACATATCTGTTGAGCAAGACATTTGGTGACTTATGAAATATAAAATCCCCAAGTTATGCAGCATGTTTTTATTTCTTAAGCAGCGTGAAACCTGATTTTTATGACGTAGTTGTTATAACCCTGTGGTAATTGAATGTTTTGTTCATCTTTAAACCTCTTGAGTAAACAAGAGTCCAGTCTCTCCGCAGCACAGTTCAGTAACACACCCACTGGTGTCAGTCTTGTCAGCCCTGGGCGTGCCTTTGTTTATGGGTGTTGACTTTGTTTCCCTGAATGTGTGTGTGTGTGTATGTGAGAGAGAGAGAAAGCCTCACACATTTGAGTGTTTGCATTTAATCTTCTGGTGCCAGCTTAGAGCGTCGTTTCTCTCTGGAGATTAGAGAACGTCTGAGGCTCTGCTGTGGAAATAGTCTCTTTTCGATCTCTAAATACACACTGAAGTGGCTGTTTGCTCTGTTCCTGTTTGTTTGTTTGTTTGTTTGTGACAGACAGGTTGTCAAAAGTTTCAATAGAGAATGGGTAATAAAATTTTTATTGAATCAAATTAAGAATTGAATGAGGAAAGTAGATTTTTACTCCCATTTTAATTAATAAAAGATTACTATGCAATGTTTAACTTTGTAAAACGGATTTAAGAAGTGAAACAAAGAGTTACAATGCCAACATCAACCTATTATTAGAAGATTAATTTATATATGCAATAATAATAGATCTGGTAAAAGCCTTTTATCTCATCATGACACAATCTTGGTTTCTACTGAAATGAAGCTCTAATTCTTTAACACCTGTTTTACTTTGAGTTGTGTAGGAAAACATGAAGCCAAAGAAAAAAGGTCTGTGAGATCGCCTTTGTTTGCATTTGACACTTTAACAAATAAACCTGAGCAATATATCACAATTAAAGCAGCAACTGTATGGAATATGCATATCACATAAAACTGCAACAAATTCTTTAAGTCTCATTCTTTCAAGTTCTCTATTGCCGTAGATTTATTTGTGGCCCTAAAGACGCCAAATTGCATCAATAAGTTCCTCCAGTTTTTCACAAATTTTCAAAATTCACACAAAGGCAACAGATCTCCACATTTTTTTTCTGATTTTCCTGCAAATTTTCTCTAAATTGGTCAAAAATATTGGGTTTAAGTGACTGTAGCCTCACTTGATGTCAAGTTATAGTCCATAATTGATACGGCAAGTAATTAAAAGTCAGATTTAACATTATACATTAGCGCAAATATCATAAAAATTACTTTCTAAATTGGCACCACAGAATCTGCAATTTTGATTGGGGAAAAAAAGAATTCTGAAACAATCACAATATCCTTGAGGAACAGCTATTTATTTATATTTTAATAGTTTAATTGGTTTTATCAGTGCATTCTGGCACAACCAGCCCTTTAAGAACATTCAGGTTTTTGATGTGACCCAAAATAAAAATGATTTTGACCCGCCCCGTACTAGATGGTCAGTTGATCCTTCAGTATGGGGGAAAACGAATTAAATGACCATGTCATGGTCTGAATACTGAATTCCACATTCTTGATCCCAACACACATGCACTGTTTAGAATGGGAGCACTTACTTAAAGATATGACAGGACATGTTTCACAAAATCCCTTTCATTTCCCCACATTTAAACCTCCGTAATACACCAGCGTACATGGGATGACAGCTGCTCTACATTACCTGCCATCAGGTGGCGCCACACCAGATTTACTCAGATTACTGTCTGGGCCCCGAGTTTTACTCAGTTTACACAGGAGCTGCAATGTTGTGTCAGATGTGCTGGATTTAGATGCTCTCCCTCGCCCGATCGTAGCTTTAAATGTGGTGGTTATTGCGAGGAACCGTTGGCACACAACACACATTTAGATGATTTTCTCTCACTGCAGTAAAACACAGGTTCCACGAGGAGCTGGCATTGCCCTGCTGCGCCGTAGATGAAGCCTGGGAAGGTGGATCAAAACATGATTAACTCTAGGCTACTGCCTCATCCTGTGTTTCTTGGCTGGCTCAGATATAGAAATCTGCCATTAACAAAATAAATGAACCAGAGTAGGACCCAGACCTACTGCCAGATTGAACCATTACCAGTTTGGGAAGAGGGCGGTTTAATGAGCAGGAGCTAATCTAGAAGAATTAGATCTATACGGAGCTCACTGTGACATTTTAATCCTCTGCACAGTAGCGAGACTTCCTCCATCTAACTCGTCATCTTGATCCAGTGTTCCTCTTCTTGTGGTGTGAGGTGCAGCAGAGTTTTAGTTACAATACCAGTGCGCTTTAATTATCAGCTCTACTTGTCAACAGTTTCCCTTTTGAAAGGTCGTTTGACCCGACGACAGCTGCCTTCAGGGTAGACCAGGCCAATGTTTATGTCAGTGTAATGAAACATCGCAGCAACATTAATACAGCACTCAGATGCCAGACTGAGTAAATTTTATGTGATATTTAAAAGTAAATCCAAATAATAAATAGAACATTCCTCCAAAGGTAAACAATTTGTTTCTCCACTTGGCTGGCACATGAACATTTCTGCCTAAATAAAATATTAAGATACACATCCTGTCTTGAGGCAAGCTAAACTCTGTTTACTTACATAGCACATAATTACTTTTTTTTTTATCTTGCATTATTAAATATGGATTATGATCTCAAATTGGCTGCCAGGCTGCAGCAGGAAGTTGGTTACGTAAGGCGAAGGAGTGAAGCTCAAATCCCATTTGTGTCCCAATCCTTCAAGCAGCAAGCTGATAAATATTCCTGTCATTGTGTTGTGTGACTTTAGGTTGTGCGCCACCACTCAGAGTGCAGCATGGAAGCCTGCTGAACCAGACCGAGTCCAACCAGGTCTCCTACCCTCCTGGCTCCCAGCTCACATTTGGCTGCGATCCAGGATATACTCCAGATGGACCAGCTACTGTCTTTTGTACCAGCGATGGAGTTTGGTCCCGGTCACCTCCAAATTGTATCAAAAACTATGGTGAGCAGCAACCTTATTGCTGATTTAAAAGAAATGTAATTTCATGTTGATAAACTTAAAGATGGAGTACTTCATACCCCTTAAAAACTTTAATATTTCACCGCAAAAACACAAATCTTACCAAGTATTTTTGGTCTAGTTTTTAGTGCAAATATCTTAGTTCACTTGAAATAAGACAAAACGATCTTAAAAGTAGCTTTGTAGCTACATAAACAGGCTTGTTTTAAGTAAATAATTCCTTAATATTTATAAAGAAGTACTAATTCCATTGGCAGATTATTAAACTTATAACAAAAAAATTTTCCCCATGTTTTAAGTTAATTTTTCTGCCAATGGAGCTAGTACTTTTTCATCAATATTAAGGAATTATTTACTTGAAACAAGTGCCTATATCTTAAAATTGAAAAGTTTCTTTTAAGTTCATTTGTCTTATTCCAAGTGTACTAAGATATTTGCACTGGAAACTAGACCAAAAATGCTTGGTAAAATGTTGTGGTTTTGATTTATTGCAATTTTCTATATTTAACACAAAATTGAAGTAAAGTGATGCATGGTTTCTTTCAGACGGTAGTACAGGCTTTTGAAGTCGAACTTTAGCACATAATACACAAGCAAACCCAAACTGAAATGTCTCTTCACCACGCCACTATACTATACAATAACATTGACAGAAACATTTGTCCTTGAGAGTTGGCAGGAAGCAGCATGTCATTCTAGGTAAACTGAGTTTTGAAGTCTCTCCACAGGTAGAAATAATGACAAACAGATTTTCTAAATCAAACATCCATTTCATCTCGCTCTCTGCAGTGTGTTCGCCTCCTACGGAACCAGAGAACGGAGGCTACCGCTGCCACCCGACTCCCTGCCACCGTCTCATCCACAACACCGTCATCGAGTATTTCTGTGATGAGGGATACACGATGAAGGGCGACTACAAGTACCTCACCTGCCTTAATGGCGAGTGGGACAATCCCATGCAGATCAGCTGCAGACTAACACAAGGTTTGTTATCCTATTTACAGTTTTTTTATTTTTATTTTATTAATTTTATTTTTTTTTTCTTTGAAGGTTGTGATAAGGATCACAATTAAAAACTAAAAAAGTCGTATTTGAATAAAGTCCTCATATTATGAGAACAAAGTCGCAATAATACAAGAATAAACATATTTTGTGAGAAAAGTTGTAATATGATTTAAAAAGTCATTATGAGAATAAAGTCATAATAATATAAGAAAAAAGTCGCATGACAATAAAGTCAAAATGATATTGTAATAAAGTCATAATATTACCAGAATACAGTTGTAATACTAATAGAATGAAGCAGTAATTTTATGATAATTACTACACCAAAAAAATTATACAAAATTAAAATTACAAATGTTGTGCATCTTATAAAGTTGCACAGAATTGTGCAAACTACTCTGTTTCGAAGAAAGAATTGTGGACTAGACAAGCTGCCCACGTCAGATCTTGATAAATATCGAAGCTTTGCTCTCATTAAAACAACTTTGTTCTAATACGACTTTCTTATGATGCTATTGTGTCATTATTGTTCTAATATTTTGACTTTATTCTCATTACATTATGACTTTGTTCTTGTAATTGCAAAAAAAAAAAAAAAATACTCAGTCCGGCCCTAATACTCTGTCGTATTAAAGATTTGAATAAAATGTGTATATTTGATTTTAAGTCACTCAGTCCCATTTTTACAAGATACATATTCATTGTGAACCTTTCTATTTATTCTCATAAAATTGGTTAAAAATCCAAAGATCTCTGGAAATCTTTGGATGAATCAAAAGTCTAACTACTTCTACTCCGATCTGTCTTGGTGGGTCATCCAGAAAAGGAGCCCAGCTTGCCGTTGGGGATGCCAGCTCTGTCCATCGTGTTGACCACAGCGAGTTCTGTGTTACTCATCCTGCTCTTAGTGGTGCTGTTTGTCCTCGTACAGCCAAAACTCAAGTCCTTCCATCACAACAGGTGAGACAACCTCCACGTCAAAGCTTTTCTTTTTTGTTTCCTCATACCGCAAAACTAAACTGGTTTCATACAGTTTAGCCTATGTTGTGTTTTGTTTGTTATTGAAGAGAATGTTTTCTGCATCTTATCCTAGGTGTAGTTGGTAATTACTGTGTTGTTTTTTTTACCAAAATGTGTTAAATCTATAACATTAAAAGGTTCATATGTTTACTTCTTCTGCGCTCTCACCTGTTAGTCACATATTTTGGTTGACTCTTGCTGTGTAATTAGCTCATGTATGACTTGTTCTGCAAGCTTTCATTTCTGACATTCCTGGCCAATAAAAATAAAAGCATTTTAAAAAGTTAATCTGATCACATTTGACAACTGCATCTGCTGGTGCTCTGTGATAGAAAAGCCAGGGTGATTTGATTTGATGCTCATTGGCAGTCCTGTTGATTGTGTAATGGACCAGATGGCTTCATACAGCACAATAAACAGTCAACACTAATCACTATGAGATTTTGCTGCATTTCGCAACACGTTAGATCTTAACCCAAAACTGAGTTTCGTATGAGGGACCTATTATGTAAAATTCATATTTTGTACATTTTTATATACATTAAAAAACAGAAGAAAAATTTGTTTTTTTGCCAATAAGTTAATGTTTTTTGGTGTCTGGAAAATAAGCCTTTTCAAAAACCTCCTGATTGTCAACTTACATTTATAGGGCACTGCCCGTTACTTAGCAACCCCAGCAAAGCCAAACCCGTCACCTAATAACCCAAGCTGAACTCCAGCGTCTTTAGTTTGCTGGTTTTACAGCTGTTTGTGCAGTACAGTGGCTGCTGGAACGTACCATCCAAAACCAACTTGCTGTGTTCTTGTTGGCTCTACTAATGCTTTTCAAAGATGTATGGTTGTATAATTGTAACAATTTTTGTCTGCAAAAGGCTCAAAATAAGCAGAAGTGAGCAGACTACAATCTCATTATCCAAAAATGTATCGAATATGTTTTGCATAAACCATAGGAAGCATAATATGTCAGATTTAGATCACTTTGTCCATATTTGATTTAGCATTAAGTGTTAAATTATTCTGTGTTTGTATTTGGTCATTAGGAGGGAGCAGGGCGTCTCAGGCCAGACCAGCTCCATCGTGGTGGAGGGCGTCCAGGTGTCCCTGCCCTCCTACGAAGAGGCGGTATATGGAAGTAGTGGACCCTGTAGTATGTCTGGTCCTCCTCCTTCTCCGCCACCGGCTGCAGCTTCACCAGAGTCGCGGGTCCCCATTGTGCTCTCCGAGGGGCTTCCTCAGGGTGCCGCGGGGGGCCAAAGCTCCAGCAGGAGCCGCCAACACAGAGAATTAGACTTCTGTCTCCCATCAACCTCTTCCTCCTCCTTCTCCTCCCGCCGTCACGCAGAGACGGTGTTGGTTCATCAGGCCCCCTCATCCTCCTCCTGCTCTTCTTCGACTTCATGGGCTACAGAGCACCTTGCGGGTGCTTGGGCGGGCCCCCTACCTCTCCGTAGAGACTCTGAGAGCAGCGACCAGCACAGTCTGCTTTCAGTCACCTCTGTAGACGAGTTTGCTGACGGTAAGAGGAAAATCTACAAAAATATTTTACGAATGTGACTTAATGACGCACTGTTTACATTTTCTGTTTGACTGATTCATTTTTTTTTATTTATCATATGTTATAAATATTCAAATCCTTTGAATTTAACATTTTATGTACACATGTGCATTTATATACACTTCTCAAGTCAAAATCACTTTTTAGCAGTGACCCTTCAGGGTATTTGTATACTAGCTGTGCACATCTAGAGACTAAATGTGACACTATATGAAAATAAATATTTTTTATAAAACTCTAAAGACAAATTGTCTGTCAAATTCGACTGATTGAATTTCTGGTTTTTGAAGATTTAATTTTTGGATTTTTATTTATTTATTTTTTATCAATGCACCACTTGGGTTACCATAGTTCATAGTGATGTCAGCACACACAAGGCGGCCATCTTGTTTGACAGGCGTGTTTTTCAGCTTCTATTTATTTGAACTTTGAATTCAGGTTAACTCTATGATGGAGTCTATGTAAGGCCACATTTTTTTTCTTCTTTCCTCGCCCTTTCAATTATGAGAATAAAGGCATAATATATTAAGAATACAAATATTATTTTCATAATAACTCAACACAAAAAATGATTAAACTTTTCTTCATTTTTTTCATGTAATTTTAAGACGTTCTGGTAAAATTGCATAATTATTTTGCTAAAATTATAACTATAATCTCGTAATAAATCATCCGAGTAGGATTGATTGAAATAAAAAACACTTTTTGAAAATGTCTTCTGTCATTTGTAATTTCCCTTTTAGAAAAAAAACAAAACATTAAAATCAAGAAATCGGATCTGGTATGAAAAAATCTGAGATAAAATTTTTACCCTGCCCTACTTTCAAATGTACTTCAACCCTTAATTTCTTGGTGCAAAAAAAAAAAAGTTAAGTCACACAATAAGAAATGCAACATTTAATGTCATAACCTGCACAGAGGATACAGAAACACAATCTGTAACAGAAAAATGCAAAGCTTGAAGTGAAAACATTGCTGTGCACAAACTGATGCAGAGTTTTGCACCAAAGTTGATTGAACAACCTTCGCTCTGCTCTCATATGACTCCTCTATTCCCCTCCAGATATCCCTCTGTTGAAGGAAGCATGAAGCCTGCAGCCCCCTATCAGCAGCAGCAGCAGCAGCTCCTTCCTCTATCTGTCGCTGCTGTCCGGAACTGACTGTGGCTGTCTATTTACTTCCCCACAACTCCGCTCTGTCGTCCGAGCAGCCAGCAGCAAAGTGACTAGAACAATGCTCAATCTCCTACTGCAGCCTCTTCTGCTATTACTGTTTTCAAGCAAAACCAACAACCAGTACCGATACTGCAATATAAGCAATGATGGAGCCCACCTGACCCAAATACTGGTTGAACCTGAGCAAAGGCCAGATGCATTAAGTGGAACCCAATTGACGTAAATCCTGTAGATCCTGTGAATAAGAGTGAAAAATTACTTATTGAGTCAGGATTGTTTGTCATAGGTTGCGTGTTTCCATGCACTTGCCTCTCGCCCAGTGTAGTTATCTGTATCTCCACTGCAAACAGTTCTTTTGTTTTTTTTCAGCAAAAGCTACAGACTCATCAGTTCTGATCAGAATCTCTGTTGATACAAAAAACAAAAGTTTGATTAACTTGTGATTTTTGGCTCCTGAAGCTTCGGCGCTCAGAACCGTCTTCCCGCTGTACTTGAAAAGTCGTGAGTCACGCCTGACTTTTCGTGGCCCTCTTCTGCGAATGTTGCATGTTGTTTTTCAGTTCACTGCTGTCACGGCGTGCTGAACGACGCATGAAACCTCCTCTGTTTCCTTCTCTCTCTCTGTTCACCGCCGCTGTCTAGCAAATGGATTAGCTGGAGTGACAACCATGTCACAAAAGCTAAAAGCAGCGCGCGGCGTTTCATTAAGCACCATATCACAGCTATAAAAAGCCCTGCTTCTTTATTTTCCGCCGCCAGCTGCAGCCGTATCTGGAGGCCACTGCTTCTGCTGCATGAGTGGGATTGATTGTTGTTTTGGCTGCACATCTTACACTTCTTGTACAGGGGAGAGGGATGACTTGGTTTTCTGCCTGAGCTGAAGTGAGATGCCTGTTGTGATCGGACAGCTGGCTAAACTTTTTAAGGTTCCTATCGTTTAATTTTTTTCCTCACTGTATTTATTGTTTGCGTGTGACTGTTTGCTTTGAGTTGCCGAATCGGAGTGTGTATGTGTGTGTATTTCTTGTGTAGCCAGGCAGGAGAGAACATGTCCAGATATGGTAGGCCTTGATGCAGCCCTTTTCCTGGTTTGCTTGTCCTCAGATTGAGGACAATGTCCCAGTCTTTCACCATAGGAAAACATTCCTCCCATCGCTTAAAAAAAGAAAAGTCACATGAACAAACCAGCTTCACTTGTGGCATTGAGTTTGCAACACAATAAGGGTATTATTTATCCACTCTCAAGCTACAATACGGCTGTAAAACTTCACTCTCCTTAAAGGAACTGGCTCACCCGTTTTCATGCTGAACTAAAGACTCTCCACTGTTGAGAATTGTGGAAACAAACTGCAACTGGTTGCAGTAAAATAAAGAAAATAAGAAGAAAAGGCTTTGTTAGATAGCAATATACCCTCTTGTATCCCCCTCAACATACTCGCTCACTCACTCTTAACGCCAAGTGCAAATTAAAGAGAGAAAACACCTCCTTCTGTTCGAAGTCATCGTCTGTTTTCATTCCCACTTGAAAAGCTTTGAGCTGGTCACCGTGGAAACAGCATGGCTCGGACAAACCCTGACAATTACTTTTTGAGCTTTGAAAACACACAGACACACACGAGCCGTCTAAATAGCTGTTCTAGTTTTTATTTGGCTTTTTTTATTCTGTCATTGTCAGCGGCTACATTATTCATGCAAACAAAATGTTGCCTTAGATTTGTACATTTTCTTTTCTTTTAATATGTATAATCTTAAGCCTCCAAATTGATTGCTTTACAGTTTTTGCAACTTGTTGTTTTCCCAATTGCCTTACTCTATTCATTTTCTATTCTATGCATAAAACAGTCTTTATTTATCAATACGTTTACTTCTGTTGTGGGCACAACTAGGCGAATGTCTGTCCCTTTCTGTTCTCCCCACTGTTCTCTCTGTTTTTCCAGCAATGAAAATTGACAATAATAGCAATGAGCCTGAAAGCACCTATATTTCATTACCTTTTGGCTTCTTTTGCTGCAAGGCTTCAAGTTTTAAGACAACTGAAGGAAAAAAAATGTTCTAAAGAAGCACTGTTGTACGGTGTTTATTCCCCAGAAATAACAGGTTCAAATTACCCATCTGGACTCTTTATTTCAATGCTTTAAGCTTTTTTTTCCTCTCTGAACATGGCAGTGGGTGTGAAGATAGTAATTTAATATTTGTATAAAGTTTAATTTAATTTTACAGTGTGTATATAACTTTCTAATTAAAGCTTTCTTTTAAATGTACAAGAAGGTGTGAGCTTTGTTCAATGTCCTCCTTATTTCTGTTCATGATGCACTGAATGTTAAGGAAATATTCTTGCAAGCATTTCTATATTGACAGTTTTAGACCAGTTTTAAATGAATGCACACACAATTTTTGAAAGTGTGTCATGCGGGCAGGGTTGCAGGTAACTTTTTTACATTTTGCTATGCTATGGCTACAAATTTTAAGCCAATTGGAGCTCATTTGAGATTTATTGCAGTTGTATGAGGAACACTACATGATTTACAAACAACTGCATGTCTGAAAAGTGGGAAGATGAGTGCAAATAGAAAACATAATGGACCACTATGATCATCCTCTTTGCAGGATTGTTATACAAAAGCTTTGTTGTTAGTCAGAGGCTTCAACAGAATCTCTGTAAGACAGACTGCTACTGGAGATCTTGCCCACAGCCATCAACTCTAAAAAGAAACATGGATATTATGAGTTCCATTTAGTGTTTTTTTCAGTTGAACTGAATGTCTGATGTTAACCACTCCACACTCAAGAAAGGGGAATGAACTAAATATAAATGCATGATACACTTTTAAAGTTTTGACTAAAAAACAATGTTGGAAAAATGTGTTATCTTTCACATAAATCCCACTTAACTTAATGTAAGAAATACCTGAATGTGTTGGATAAATCCAAGTACACTCAAGCAGCTAAGTGTCCCTTCGCATGGTTTCCTTTGATAATTTCATAAACTCATTAATCATTTGCGAATTTATCATGGAAGACCATAATATCATGGTTAAAGATTTATTGTATAGGACTGTCTCTATACTTTCTGTTTTGTGAGTCTAAAAAACACAGTTCATCATCTTTCTTAGCCTATTATTAAGGTTGTGGTGTTAAAAAATATTTCTTTCATTGTTTATCACGTCTTTTGTCTTAAAAACGCAAGCAGTCATTGTTTGATCAAACACAGTAGTGTGTTAGTGACCCCCAGTGGTCAAAAACGTAACTATATCAGTTGAAAAGACTTTATGACGCCATATCCGGAAAAGGTCGGAACACGTTTCGGGTTTGTTCGTGTTCTGCAGTCTTGTGCTTTCGCTCTAGGTCACGTGGGGCTTTTTCTTTAAAAAGACTCCGCCCTGAAACAGCAGCGGCACCATTTTGTTTCATCTTGCATTACGGTCGACGGTTGAGGAGATAGAAAGGGGAAATAAAATAAGAAAGAATAGCTCTTGCAATCTTCCTGCGGTAGGTACATGAAATTAGAATGTTTATATTTTCACTATAGCAATTCTGCATAGTTAGGAGAAGCGGTATAAATAGTTTCAGCTGTTATTTTGATGCATTAGCTTGTAACACAGTGAAGGCCCCGCCGTTGACTAGCATATGCTAACGGAAAAAAACGCTTTTAACATCTTCTGGTTGCAGCAAATTAAACTAAAATTGCCGACATGAGCGGATGTCGTATCTTCATCGGCCGCCTGAGCCCGTCGGCCCGAGAGAAGGACGTGGAGAGGTTTTTTAAAGGATACGGCCGCATTCGGGACATTGACCTAAAGAGAGGCTTCGGCTTCGTGGTGAGTCACCGCAGGAGAAAGTAGGTCACGGTGAAATTACTGTCTGTGAACCGGAGAGCATCTAATCAAAGTGGGGTTAAATTATTCCAGAGATTTCCACCTTATAAACCTAACGTTTGACTGCAGAGGGAGTGATTTTTCACCTCTTATTGAATTTTCAATGAGAAAAAGGAAAGGATGCCCCCGCCCCCTCTCCAAACCTCACCATGCTTCTCTGCTAGCCTGAGCAAGCACCAACCCGACATTTCGCATGAGTCTGAAGCAACATTAATGTACGCCTTGCGGGCAAGTTGAGCAATTAAAAACATCAGTTTTGCAAGCAATGATTAACTCAAACATGCATGTGGTACAATACCAATGTTGCAAGAGTAAGATGTTGAGGTTGCATAGCTCTTTTATGAAAGCCTCTTTGTGTTTTTTAGGAGTTTGATGATCCTAGAGATGCTGAAGACGCTGTGTATGAACTCGATGGCAAAGAGTTGTGTAATGAAAGGTGAGATTTTCCTGTTTTAAGTTAATGGACTTATTGAACTCGTTTCTGTTTGCACAGTGTTCTTTGTTTCTGTACAGATGGGATAGCCACAAACCTGGATGTGCAAGGTTTCCCCTAGAAAACTATCTAAGCCCTGTATTCAGGGCGCTTGGGCAGTCATTCATCCAGCGTCCTGTCATGTTTTTGAGTTAAAAAATGTTTAAAGTTGACAGAAAATTTGAAAATATCACTTGATAATGACGTGTTATGAAAAGGTTGGAAGATTAATATCTGAACCCCAATTATAAAGTCTTAAAAAATTCAAACATAATTTTTTTTATTAAAATAAACATGCAATGCTTAGCCTGGTGGGGGAACAAGTAAAGCCTACCAGGCTTGTAATACTCTGTGGAAAACCCTAATGTGTATTTTATAGGGTTTTATGTACAAGTAATGTTGTACATAAAATAAGTAATGTTGGGGGGAAAAAAGCAGCAGGAAAAGGACTGCTTTTACAAATAAAACCTGCTTAAAATCTTTAAGCACTTGAATTTCAAATAGTTTGTTTTCAAGGTTTACAAATTGCTTGATTTCTATTAAAAGTGAACAGTTAAAAGTAGAAGTTTTGTAAAAAGCGTGCTATCTAATGTTTGAAAGCCTAAATTTGGAAAGTATTATTTGAAGTTGAAATTAGATGTTTTCATACCCATAATAAAATACTTTCATGTTTTTGTCCCTGTGACATTAAATCAGACTAAACTTCTCTTACTGACTGTTTTAGGGCAGTTATTTTATGTAAGACATAACATTTTATTATATTTTAGTTTATCCTGTCTTTGCTGTAGAATATGATATATTCTAGGCATTATTAACAGTGTTAATTATCATATAACGGTGAATTTAAACTGTCTTTTGTTCTTTTAAGATTTTTTTTTTTAACTCCAAAGTTTGGTGCTGGAAGAGTGCTTGAACCTTACTGTGGGGGAAAAATGTACAAACACTGAAAAATGTAATAGAAATTGCAGATTTTTGTATTTGTTGTATTGCAACAATTTTGTAATTGTTGCAATACTAACAAAACTATTTTGAGAAGACAGTGGTGAGTTATTGTAAGACGTTCTGTTATACTGCAATTTGTAGACGTGGAGACTTGGACCAAAACACTCATTTGTGGTGAAATATGATTCTGAAATATTGACTCAGGAGGGGTTAAATGTAAATGCATGCCACTCCATTCTATCACGTTAAATTATAATGATTTGTGATTGTAACTTGGAGTTCAGGGAGTGAATAAGCACCAGCTTCCTACTCACATCTGTCCTTAATTGGCTTACTAAATCATGCCTGTCAATTGAGCATTTTTGTTTGTATAACTATGGAGTTTCTGCTTTTTAAATCCAAAATCTTCCCTTATTAACCGCAGGGTCACCATTGAGCATGCTCGTGTGCGTCTGCGGGGGGGCCGCGGGCGAGGAGGCGGCGGCGGCGGAGGACGTTTCTCTGACCGCTACGGTAGAGGTTCCCAAAACAGTCGGAGGTAAAGAGAGGCTTTTACTTTCCTGTTGTTTCTGTTTTATTGTTTGTTTTTCAGAGTTTGTATGGGTGTGAGAAATACATTCAAACAGTACAACTTTGTAATAAAGTCCAATTTAACGCTTGATCAAACGCCTAAACTTGGACAGCGTTTTTTACTGTTGAAACCATATATTTTCATACACCTTAAGACAGTTTCATGAGATATTATTGAGATCAGGGGAAATTTTGTTAAAATGTTTTGTTCACTAACTAGTTGGATTTATAGTGTCTGAGACATTTCAAAACATTTGATCTCTTAGTTTACATTGCATTGTTCCTGCTGAAGAAAGTAGTAATGAATGCAATGTTATTACTGTTAAATAAATAAATGTATTAGTTTTATTTGATGGGAACAGATATACAGTATTGGCAAACTGAATGAAGCAGCAGTTTTATGCCTGTATCTTTTATAAACAGTATATTTAAGACACTAGGAAACAGAATCATAGTAAGAGTAAAATAAATAAATAACAAATTTGGTTTTTTTCTTCTTTTGCATTGGGACACTGACCTGAAAAGTGTTTGCATTTTACTGTGCAAATTAAAATTATTTTTTACTCCCGGCATTTGACCAAAGCTTTATTTTATTTGTGATAAAATAAAGCTTTTATACATACATACATACATATATATATATTAATAATAAAAAAGGATTTTTAAAATATTATTTCCTCCTTTTCGTTTTAAAGTTTTGGACTACTTTTTTGTCTTGAAATAAAGTTTTTCTTCTTCTTTATTTTTTAATTTCCTCCTAGCCGAAACCCTCCTCCGATGCGCACTGAGAACCGTCTGATTGTGGAAAACTTGTCCTCCCGCGTCAGCTGGCAGGTTAGTATTTCTTTTAAATGTGTCATTTTTCACAAATATCACCACCTGAATTTATTTAATTCCAACAATACACATTGTTGTACAATTGGCTGCTAAAAACCAACTTTAAAAAATGTATTTGTATTATCAGACTTAGCCACATGAGTTGGTTTCTGTAATTTTGTAATTGTTTCAGAATTAAACATTTATTGACATTTTTTAAATGCAGTTTTAGCTAAACACAAAGCAACAAAACACCAAATTTGTTCATGTTTTCACATTTTAACCAATTCTCCACCCCTTTATTTGCCAGCTTGACTGTTGTGTCATGTGGAAGAGCTCGCTTATGGTGGAGTTAACCCCTTCTGGGTCCTTCAGTCTGGGTTGAACCTGTGCTGTCAGCCAGTGTGTCCTACTCCTAGTTGATGCCTGCTGGTCATGTGAGCGCTCGCTCCACACTAGAGGCGCTGGCGGCCCTTCGCTCGCTCGCACCGCCTGCTGTGTGGTTGAGGGCGAGAGAGAGAGGAAACAGAGTTGGCAGAGAGAAAGCAGAGGAGAGAGCGAGAGTCGATGGTGGTGGCGTATTGATCGATGGTTCGTTAATTTGAGGGGCTTCGATCGATCGATATCCCCCCTTCCTTCCTTCCCCTCGTGGTGTCCCCCGCACATCGTGAGAGAGAGAGGGTGTGAGTTCCTCCCAGGGGCCCGTGGATAAAATCTGCTGTAATCCTGGTAATGGTGGGCTCGGAGAGCCTGCGGCCCACCCCAAAGGGTATCGCTCTCAGGTAGTAGTTTCCTCTCTTCCACCCTGTTCACTCTCTTTACTGAGGTGGGGTGCCGAGACGGGGGCGGTCCCGGCGCCCGGCACCACCCGTACCCTCCTTGTCGGGGGGGGGGGATATTGGTGCCAGATGCTGCAGCCCAGTTGATGAAGATGATGATCGTCTGTGTAGTTTTAAAGGAGCGATGAGCTCACAGATCTCAATGCTGCTGGAAGAAACTGACCTTGTGCTGCAGTGATCCCTGACAGAAAGGGGTTTATATCAAAACAAACACATTATTATTATTATTTTAATTTGTATTTTTTTTAATTTTTCTAAAACCAATATTGCTAGAAGCACTGAGTCGGTCAGCAGCCGTTGAGTTTCTTGGACTCATCCTCTGTAATTACTGTAGTCTGTGTAGTTCTGAGAATCTAACTATCTCTCCCTTTGGGTAAATCAGTGCAGTTAATATCTCAGCCTATGCTTGTTGTTCGCCGCGCCCCTCCGAAAACTGACCTGAGTTTGCGTGTGTAGGACCTGAAGGATTTCATGAGACAAGCTGGAGAGGTGACATTCGCAGACGCACATCGCCCAAAACTCAACGAAGGGTAAGACGGGGTGCCAACTAGAACGGGAGGGAATTTATCCAGAAAAACTTCCTATAAGAATTTGATTTATTTCTGACTTGGACAATAAATTAATAACAGTATATAAACATTGTTAAAATTGTTTTCTTCACACAATGATGATTTATTGCTGTTTTAAGGCTGGGCAATAAATCACTATAATATGTAATGACAGACAAGTGATCAATATCAATAGATAATATACTTGATGGCTTCAGTTTAATTTTCTTTTTTTTTTTTAAAGTTGGGGTTTTTTCCCTTTTTTCAGGGTGGTTGAGTTTGCCTCTCATAGTGATCTGAAAAATGCCCTTGAAAAACTGTCTGGAAAGGAAATCAATGGAAGGAAAATCAAACTTATTGAAGCTTCCAAAAAGAGGTGAGTTTCCTGCATCAAATTTTCCCTCTAATATACAATTAAACATTTCAAAAGTAACTGTTTGAGCAAGGAAAGTATTAGAAATATGACAGTTTGTACAGGTGCGTGAAGTTATTGAAAAAGCTTGAATTAAGTGTTTAAGGTGTGGAATATCACAGTTTTGTAATAAAATGTAATCTAAAGTTTTATTAAAAACCTAAATTTGGAAATCGTTACATATGGTTGAAACCAGATAATTTAATACACCTAATAACGAGATTTTTTTTTTCTCACTGTCTGAAGTTAAACTAATATTTTCTTCTTTTAGGCCAGTTAGAAACACGAAAATTATTTAAATTTGCCAAATGTAAGAAAACTTGGTGAGAACATTATTTTAGAGATTTGGTTTTTACTGCAACGTTCTTGGTTTTAGTGTTTAATTTGAGCATTAAGGTTATTTACCTCAACACTAATTGTTTGGATTGTTTCAGTGCCATCTTGATCTGTATTTGAAATAAAAGATTGGCTGTATCAATATTTAAATAATGCTATATATTAAACATTATTCAAATTGGGTTTTTTTTTGTGTGTTTCTGGAAGAGAGGCACTTCAGAACAGTTTCCTTAATATAGAATATTATCACAAGACATTATTAACATATCATGTAATAGTGAATTGAAACTTGCTGGAAGGGTTTGAAAACATGCCTTGGAAAGTTCTTAAATTTGTCCAAACTGAGCATTTATTCTAGTTTTAAATGTGAGATTTCCCTTTCAGTCACCATTTTTTCATCCTAATCGTCTTATTTCTGCTTTTTTAGGTCAAGAAGCCGTTCCCGTTCGGACAGCTCGTCCCGCTCGCGCTCCCGTTCCCGCGGCCGCTCCCAGTCCCGCTCCCCCAGACATTCCCGGAGCCCCACCAAGACCCACCACCGCTCCCGCTCCCGCAGCGGCACGCCGGCGCATGGCGCCTCCTCGCCTAGCCCCAAATCAAAGGACCCCAAGCGCTCGTCCAAAAACAGCAAATCAGTAACGCCGACCTCGCCGCCGCCGGCTCAGAGGTCGTCCAGATCCCGCTCTCGTTCAAGATCCCGCTCACGCTCCCGTTCTCGCTCCAGATCACCACGCTCCCGCTCTCCTTCTACTGACAGTCAACGCTAAACTGGTTAAAAAAAAAAAAAAAGCAACTAGAAAACTCTCATTGCGGAGAGATGAGGTTTCGTTTCAGATTTTTGTTTCCTTTTTGGATTGTTCTTGTGACTGTCTTCAAGTTATTTTTTTACCAACACAAACCAGGCTCATTTGAAACAATTAGCTGTTGTTTTTCCATTATTAATTGGCAGGATTTTTTCCAGAATGCTTCTGAACTCGGAGTGACGCCTCACCTCTAATCTGCTTATATACGTGTTATAACACAGCCGTACAGTTGAGATTACAAAGTGAGCCACCATAAACCTGGCTGAATTATGGGACCCGGTCATCGCTGCTTCTTTTTTTTTCTTCTTCTTCCTTCAGGATTTTTGTTTTTTGTTTTCCATCCAGATTCACCCATCCAACCTCACATAAAACATGCTCTTTTTTTGGGCTTGAAACTAAAACACAAAACACAGATTTTCCTTGCATTGGCAGCTTCTCTTCCAGGCTCAACTGTACAGCTGCAGATTATTCCACCGGTTTAAAACCTGTATATTCTCTTCATGTATGCTAGTTTGTTTTTTTTAATATTCTTTTTGTACAGAGGCAAAACTCTTGAGGATGAAGCTAACATTTCAGTTGCTCTCTGTGAGCAATAATGTTGCTTACTGGAGTAATATTTCTTAAATTGGGGATTTATGTACATACTGCAGCCTTCTGCTAAGTGTTGAGATGTGTACATGTTACCGCTAGGGTACTCTGACAGACGTTACTGTGTGTGTACATATAGACATGAATCTGAGGGAAAAAGTTTTTTTGTTTCTTTTTGTACATGAGGATTTTTATTTTCAGTCAAGATAGGTGTTTGTATGGTGTACTGAAAATAGACTTGATGAATAAATCAATTTTAATAAACCATACGTTTTGTCTTTAATATGCTTTCATGACACTTTTCCACTTGTTTAAAGTGATATTTTTTATTTGGGGGGATGCGGTGGTCATGCAGTCCTTTCAGAAATCTCCTTCAGCTTCTCCTCTGTCGACGTCGGCTGGTATGAATCTGTTGATCAATTAAATTATTTCATTAAATAAAGAAATATCGCTAGAGCTTTATTAAAATAACTTCAGAAATGTTAGTCTGAAATAGTTATGTTAAGGTTGTTATTCTGAAGTTTGCTTCCCTGAAATCTATTATATTTAATTTTTTCTTAATTATTTCAGCCAACCTTTCTTGTCTACGGAGCAAAATTATTCTTTCAGTTCTGGACATAAAACAGGAAATGATTAAACCAACCAGTAGCTAAAAATAAAGTGAGGTACTCTGGGAATTTTAATTTATTTTCATGGTAGTTGCAGGGTAAGATACAAATGTGATTTTTACCAGAGCAGAAACTCTAGTTTCTGACCATTTTAACCTTTTCATGCATGAATTAGGATCCTTTACGTCAGGATTTTTTTCCAGTGTTTTTGATTTTCTTAAGGCTTAGAAAAATAATTTAAATGTTTATTTTACCTGCAAGAGTTTTATTTTTTTGAGTTGCTTTTTTGTCTGTCTGCCATATTGAATTTAATATTTCTTGCACCTGCAGTGGATGGCCAGTAGTTGGCAGTGTATTGCATGATGCACTGTTGTCCACTTCAGTGATCCGTGTGCATTGCTAACATAAAAGTCCACAAGAAAATGGCTTTTAGGAAGCTGTCCACTGCATAAAAGAGTTAATTATAAAAATGTAAAGAAACTAAAAAATAATCAGTGTTATTCCCATCTTCAGAAGGTTATAAATTCACGATAAAACTACTATAAAAGCGTTATTTTTTAAATTCATCTTCAGTGGTCTCACCTTTCCCTTTTGTCGTGAACCAGTGGTAACACCTGAACAGAACGACGAGCAGCGCCGCCTCGGCCACCTGGAAGAACCCCAAGACTAATGGGAACAGGTACATGGGTCCGATCACAGCGGGGGGGAAGGCTACCTTCACTACGGTGGCACACAGTTGGATGTTCTGACAGCCAGTTTCCATAGCAACGGTCCTCCGCTCTCTGAGGGGTGAGGGTAGATTTATACATAAGTCATGAATGTATGTAGAGAAACGCTCATGGTTCGATGCTTAGCTGACGCAGAATCAGCCTTTACACAACCTTAAAGCTGTAATATTTAGGTTTTTCTGTAGTAGATCAACACAAATGAGTGAATAGTTTTAAACTGGAGGGAGATTTCACAAATTAATATCTGCAGAAACTGGTGTGCACTGGTATTCAGCCACCGTGAGTCATTGCCTTTCACTGGTACATGCAGAGACTGAGATTTTTCCCGAAAGAGAAATAATCTGCCAATAGGAAAATATAGACATTTTCGTCTCTATTAAGGAATTATTGAGTTATTAAAACGCGCTCCCATATCTTGCTGAAAATTAACTAGCTAGTTTTGTCGTATTTCAAGTGAACTAAGATATTTGCATTAGAAACTAGACCAAAAATGCTTGGTAAGATTTTGTGTTTTTGCAGTATATTGTAAGGTTGCTCAGGTTGGTGACACAAACATAACGCTGTAGATGTGCATTTTTTGACCAAAACTGCCAGAGAAGGTGGTGAGGTTGTTCGTGATTGACTAGATCAATTATCGAGGTCAACTGTTTACGATTGACTAGGTCAGTCATAAACAAGAAAAAACATTTTTAACCAATCCGAAGTCAAAAGAAAGACTTAGGCAAATATGGATTTTGGATTGCAGTAAGTGTCCTGATGATAGTCCGGGTAGCAGAGAAAGGAGGTCAGTATTATGCAGAAAAGTTGCCTAAATATGACTCATGTAATTATGCTATGAAGCTACCAGTTTGTAAAAACGTTTCATTCATGCATCATTGTGCTTCTTTGTATTGCTGGGTTTCAGACACATGACCCGGATGGCACACAAAATTCAGGTGGAGGTCAGAAAGTGGATTTCTGTGGATCACGGTGAGTACTCTAATGTCCTAAATGGACTGGCACAGACGAGGCATCTCAAACAATTATATGTATATTTAGGATATGATCCATATTATCTCTGTAAAAAAGACTTATATAATGTTGAGGCGATCTACATATCTGGTGCTGCAGACCTCATATTATACAACAAGCCAGATGAGAACTTTAAAAAGCCTGGAGCATACTATTATTTAGTTTCAGGTTGAGTTAAATTTAGGATCAAAAGAAGCATTAAATGGCTGATAACCTGTTTCTACCCAGGTGAGTAGCGAGTTGTGCTATTTTAAGTAATTAGTCTATAACAACAATGCTATTGCTGACAACAAGCTAACCCATGTTATTTCTATGAGCTTGGAAATCCCAGTAAATAATTTATTTCTCTTCTGTAAATCCAAATTCATGGAGGAGTTGTATGTTAACGTTGAGTCGTTCTGCATTTCTACAATGTAGGTCAAACATCCACAGCGACCTACAGAAAACCCATTAAAAACAGCGTTTGACCAAACCAGAGCATAAAAATAATATATCTTACCTCACATGCTTGTCTTTCTCAGTAAGTGTCCAATAAAATATCTGAAAGTACAATTTAAACCATGCGATCGTTACCTGTTAGAAAGTGGAAACTCTGGCATTGCCAGTTTCTGCGCCTCCTGTGTTTAGCTGTAGATTGTTGACAGTTTTTTTGTCTTTTTTTGGTACGTTTTTTAAGATTAACTCCCTTGTGACCAACGTTTATCTTCCTCTCTATTAAAACAGTTGGACCAACCGTACATGACACAGACTTTAGGCATTTTGAAGCTGGATCAACACAAGTAAACATTTACTTCCTGACCCCCATCTGCATTGCGTGACGTCAGTGCTACGTCACCTGCACGATACAGTTTGTGGCCCTGACTGGCCTAAAGCCACTATAAAATAAAATACAGTTGAGTACTTACGTCTGAGTGAGCCTGAAAACCCAGGAGATGATGTAACCAAAGGCATAGCCAATCAGGGGCATGAGGGCGGCGATGGCCATGAGAGGAGGCGAGAGCATGTGAAGGAGGGAGCTTCCAATTTCAATGAAGGAAATGATGCAGATGACAAGCATGGAAATCATCAAAACACAGAGGCCCACCTGAAAACGACAGGAACAAGAAATAGATCAGACTTACAAATTTGCAGTAGTCTCCAATTATTTCAGTTTCTTCTGCTTCCAAGGAGGAGTGGCTTCTTTTAAAGCATTCTTGAGTAATTTTGCGCTCTTTTTTTACACTCATTTAAAAGAGCCAACCAACTTAAAACGGGTTTAAAAAACAACTACCTAAAAGAAAAATATGAAGAAACTAGAATACATTTTTTCCACATTGATTCGACCGACCTTCATGATTATCTTTGAATACTGCGGCCGGAAGTAGTTGATGAGGATGCCGGCTCCGCAAGGTATCAGGATCACAACCAGGGATGTGACGATGCCCCCGTACGGCACCGCTTTCTGCAGGTTGGAGAAGCCGTGGCAGTACAGGTAGAGCAGCAGAGGCATCATGGCCAGAGCCAGCAGCGTGGAGCAGGAGGTCATCACAATGCTGAAGGGACAACAAAAAAAAAACAATTTAAATTCTTGGAAAGGCTTTTCCATCTTCATTGTTTATCAGTATTTAATATATTTAGGTCGGCTGTAACTTTCATTTATAAAAAGAGCAGTTCATCAACCTTCACTGAACACAGTTTTATTAAATTCAGATCAATTAATCACAGAATGGTAAGATAAAAAAAAACAACAGAACATTACTTACTTTTTTAAATCACAAATGAACATAAACAACCTTTTCACAAATCTGAATAAAGAAAAAAAAAACTCAATATATATTCAGCAACATAAATACAATGAAAGTTTAAAGCTTGTTGTGCCTGCCTAATTGTACTTGTAATGAACAGTAAATCCTCTAGGGGCCGCCAGTGAGGTAAATAATGCAGGTTTTAGTTTAGTCAAGTCAATCAGCTGAACTTTCAGCCTGGTAACAGTAAGACGGTTTATGGTCTCCATAACATTACACAATCGACAGTAGTTTTTTATTCCCACTTGTTATGATGGTACAGTGTGTTCTCTTGGACAGTAAAAAGTTAAGCAAGAATTTTATGTGCATATAAACACTATAAAGCTGAAACTGCTCTGTGGGAACGCAGCAGTTTAAGCAAACTGCTTTTCCTTTAGCATCTCTTTCCACTTTATTATTATTATTATTATTATTATTATTGTGAGTAAGTGCAAAACAGAATTAAATTTTTTTCCCCACCATTTTGACTTTATTGTTGAAATTCTTCTACATTAATAATAATAATAATAATAGTCTTTCGTCCACACTTTGACAATTAACAGTCATCTTGAAAGTTTAGTTCACACAGAAACCATTCCCTACTTGTTATTAAATTAGCATTATGTAATAAACGTTTTTGAGTTTTACATCATGTTATAATGTTATTCCGTCATCAAAAACATACCTAGAGTGTTGCCTAGGTTATTTCATGTGTGCAATAGGCCTTGGTGGGGGGACAGAGGTGCAGCTCCTCCTCTTTTTAAGGCTAAGCTCCTCCCCCACTTGGCTCCTTCAGACTAGCCAGCAGCAATTAGCAAACAACGTGTGGAATTACACATCAGCAAAGCTCATTATTGACCCTTTGTTACTACCACTTAATCCTTCACCATGTTGGATGTTCAAAGTGAGAGATGGGAGTATTGAATTGTGTTCCAAAGTTGTTTTTGCCAGTTTATTCATGGTTTCTACTCGTTTTAGACGGAGGTATTTACAAAAGCTTCTCATAGCTAGCTTACAAACCAACCTGTACCTCCTCCCTCCTGCTGTGTTGATCAAAGTAGGTAATTGCCTGAATTCACGCCACACGATTTATGTCACTATGTCATAAACAACGATTCCCTTTACACCGGAGCAACATTAAAGACGTACAGAAGACGAGATGCTAACCAGTATTCCAGACATGCTAGGCTACATGACGGTGCGGCACTGTCTCCATGGTTACCAACGGTTAGACGCGTACCTTCTCCATACTGCGATATTTCATATCTTTCTAAGAATACTTACTTATTCATTATTCATTATTATTGACAGCAGCTATTCATCGCCGCCGGAAATTTCCTCATTAAAAAGTTAAATATAATAAAATGACAAGTTTGGTTTCTATCCTTGTCTGTTTATGCAGACCTGTTTATGCAGCACCCCATGGCCATTTTTAAAGTGAAATCAACTAAATATAAGTGATATTAGGCTACAGATGTCTGTTTCTAGACCAGCTTTAAAGGAGCGCATTGGTTTTGACTTCCTCACGGCCGAGTTTCAGAAAGAGCAGGAGTTTTTATTTGCTTTCCTGAACATGTCTGTGTACCTGAGGTTCATGTCTCCCTTTATAGCCAGAGCCAGGATGTTGGACAGGGCTCCTCCAGGACAGCAGCCGCAGATCAGAATCACCACAGCTGTAGCTTCAGGCACCTGGAACCCCTGCAACACAACAACACAGGGTATATGGTACAATATATCAAGACGAGTTGCGTTAATAAGAAAAATAAGCAGCTTAGTTGATGTCCTGCAGGTCATTCAACTCAATGTATCAGTAATCAAGGTACTAGTTATTTATGACTCATAAATAAAGATGCCTAATGATTAGGAGAACATGACAGTAAATCATTAGAGTTGAATGACCTGCAGAGCATCACCTGCAATTATTTTAGCTCGTTAGCACAGCTCTTCAAAAATATTTTAACAATTTAAACAGAAGCTTGAAATGTTCTGACTAAAAGTGCCTGAAAAATAGTTCAGATTTGTTTGTTTTTACAGAAACTTTCTTGTTTCGGTCCTCAGATTTCCCCACTATCTTCAGAACCGTTAAAACATTCTGGGTTTTTTTTTGTTTGTTTGCTTGTCAAATGTCCAATGAACACCGCCAGGCTTGAATATTTTAACGTTTTTCTATTCTTTTCTATTTTTTTGTTTTTAGTGAGGTTTTTATGATGATACTTTCTCAGCTTTTGCAGGTTTGAACCAATTTACAAATGTGGTTCAAGCCTGTAAAAATGTATTTAGTAAATGAACAGATTTAAATCTCCTGTACAAACCTTAGTCAAGCAAAACGCTGTCAGAGGCATGATGCCATACTGGGAGAGAATTGCGATGGCCACACCTTTGGGTTTCAGTATGTGATCCTGGAAAGCAGCAGAGAGTAGAAATATTACAGTAATGTGATCAAGAAAAGCTTTAAAACAGATGGATTCATGTGGATGAGCTGCTTACTTTGATCTTGGTCACCTCCATGGTGCATCCCAGTGAAACCATGATGATAAACAGCACTACAATCATTATTATGTTGATGGTTTTGTCCATCACTGGTGACAGAAGAGACGGGTAAAGCAAGCTGGCGTTGGCAGCTGTCAGATTGGGTGAGAAGCCATCATTTTTCAGAAAATCTGAATCGGAAAACGGATTTTCTGTGCCGCCCATGTCGAGATCCAGGCCTGAAAAACAGATCGAGCCGATGAAACGAAGGTGCGGTCTCAACTGTCATCTGAATATTAATTTTGAAACTTTAGTGGTTCATTAAACTGTTAGAACCTCCTCTGTTCCACAAATAGTAAGGCATTATTATCAGAGGAAGCCAAATTAAGAAAAAAATACCCTAAATGTGACATTTTTTTCCAGTCTTTGCTAAAAGCAGACATGTTGCTTTGAGACTGACAGGCAGGATTTTTTTTCAGTAGTTAAGATCAGTCATTAGAAAGCACTTTGTACGTTAGTTCAGAGTTCACGTTTTATAGTCCTGGAGCCTTTGAACTTATATTACATGAGCTGTTCTGAATCTGATTCTTTCATTAGTTAAACACAGATGGATCTTAGTGTTCTGGGTGGCAATCAAGAAATTCATTAAGGTATGAAAGTTTATTTTTCCTTGTGTTGTTGGAAATGAGCTGGATTGAATAGCAATTGAACTGAAGTCTTTAAAACAAAAAACTGATAGCATGAGTATGAAATTAGACATAATTCATGTTCAGACTGGTTCGAGGTAGAATTAGATCAATCCAAATGGTTTAATTCAGACTTTTCAATATGAATAATTAGCTAAAAATACAGTGATATTCAGCAAAAAACAACAACATACAAACTGAAAACATAGAATCTGATAAATCTATCACCAACAAAGAATATGCATCATATAGTGTTTCTATTTATATTTGCTTCTGCCTCCATCTCCAGAACTGACAACCACATCCTCCCTGCAGGCGCACACGCATGCTGTGTGCAAACAAATAACTTTCACAGGATTTCTGTTTCTCGCTCATAAAATTAAACAAACATTTGAAAAAAAAAATTACCAACGCAAGAATGTTGTCAAAAGACTTACTGTGCAAGGCTGCAGGTGAAAATTGCTCACCTGTTTGAGGAGGTCAGATTGTAGGAAAACTGTGATTTCCCCAGAGACAATCACTCCTCAGCTGGAAGACGTGTTTGTAGCTTTTTTTACCTGTTGGGCAAAACACTTCCTCTTATCTTCTCCCCTCCTACTTTACTCCTCTCCAGGATTAAATCAGGTCAATGACTTATTTGAGTCAATCAGTTAAAAAGCTCATTCACTCAAATATGAAAACTGTCATGAAATTAAAATATTTTCTGACACCAGTTTAGGAAATATATAATAAGTTACACTATGATAAGCCTCCCATTATAGTGACTTAAAATGGGAGACTATTTACCCATTATAAGCTTGAATATACAGTATTTTTTTAACTTTGGAGTTGAAATGTCAGTGGAAATGACCAGTGCTTATTTGTGTCTGTTCCCCCTTTATCCAGGCAGACAGCTTTTACTTGAATGTTTTTACTGCAGCTAAAGTAACGAATTGGTTTTGCTTTATGTTACATAAAAAATGTAAAAGGTACTATCATTCCTCTTTCTTATTTTGCTTAATGGCATTTAGTTCTGCAAGTCATCCCTGAAATTCTGATGCACAAGTCCAAGAGTAAACTCTGTTACAGAGAGTTACCACAATAAAAACAGGATTATCTGCAGCATTATTAGCATTATTTATAAGAAATTATACATACAGTAGGCACACTTAGTAATATTTTAGACCATTGCATTAGGGAATACACCCAACAAGTTACTTTCCAAACTTTAACTGTTTTTAAAAACAAGTATTCATTCACTTTTAATCCAGCAAAAATTCAGTGAGTAATCTGGAGCTTTTATTTTCGCTAAAGTACATTTTTATCAGTTTATTTGTACTTTTACTTAAATACAGTGCTGGAAAAAGACAAACAAAAAAACGGATTATGTTGTAAAAAAACAGAAATGTTCCCTCAAAATGTAGTTAAGTTGTGCGGATGTTAGAGAAAGAGTCATAATGTGATTTATAAACAGTTATTACATTTAAAAAACCTGCCCTTCTTTGTGTCTGACAGGCAGCGAACCAGCAGAGGTGGGTCAGGTTTGCCCTGTGTATTGTCTTGAAGGCATGACACCAGGTCAAACTGTGGAACAGATTGGTTTCCTCCACACTTGGAGAAGTTTGTGAAGCTATGTTATGTGTTTTATTCAATTGCAACGAAATAAATGTTAAGGAGAAGTAATTTGCAAAGCGTGCTCACTTGTCTAAGGTTAATTATTTAAGTTAAGGTTTGCAGATTATTTTTGTTTATGCCTAGAGTGAAAGTAAAACCAAGATTTACGTGCTGACCTCTTTGAGTACAGTTTGAGTCTGCTGTAATTTACACTATGTCAGCATTGTTGTCTAATGTCTTAAATATTCAATGTTTGATTGATATTAAATGTCTATTGTTGAGAAGATACAAATTTGGATGTTATGAATAAGTTTATTGGAAGACACTGGAATGGGACATTTTAAAGCACTCAGGTTTCAGGTGTTAGAGACTGCAGTATAGGAATTGGAGCTCAGGGAAATGTGTAATGAAATAAGCTTTTGCAAAACAAAGAGGCTCAAACGAGATGACACAGACACAGATGACCATCACACCATTGGTGCCGGAAAGGTGGTTCGCCCAGGGCACCAAGCAGGCTGGGGCCGCCTCTGTAAACAATTATGTAGTCAAAAAGAAAAAACTACATGGACAAACTAACTACAGCTTATCATGACTCAGTAGGTCGTAAAACCACATTTATGTGCATGAACTTGCAGTATCTGCTTTCCATATGACTCAATTTGTTTCACATCGATGCTTCTTGCATGGCTTAGTTTGAGACAAACTTTAGCTAGAATACTTATAGTTCCTGTTATTGCAAAGCAAACTCAAATCATCAGCCCTTTTAACAGCAGATATGAGGTTTGCATGCTGGTATGCATTACAGCTAAGGAGCCATTTTGGTCTCAAATGTCAAAGGGACACAGTTGGAGAACTCTTGTGGTTGGTTAAAATGAGGTTTGTTGCGCTACAGTTTTGCTTTTAGAAGAGAAGCTTTATGTTGGAAGCCTCTGTAAACAAGCCAAACTTGTTCCGTATTTTTCATGAACCTTAACCTTTAAAACACCGACTGAAGCCTGCAGAGTTCAACATGAAGCTCCTGTATTTTGTTTTTCTCATGTTGGGTTGGAATTTACTGGAACATCGATTTCCTGAGAAGATTACCAGCTGTCCTCAACCACTCGTGAATATTCATTGTTGCTGCAGAATAATGGCCTTCAAACCATTTTCTGAAATTGCCTCATAATCCTTCTCAGGTTGATAAGCGGGGACAGTTGCCTCACAGAAGCAACCGCTGATTTCTTTCACCATTTTGTGTTGCGTTAAAACGCACACATACGCGTCAGCGCAGCAAACTAGCAGCGTTTGTGGCTTTAAAGTTGTTGATTCTAAGTTAATCAAAGCGATTTGATTCCCTTTTAGGTTCCCAACTGGATCAGTGAGGACTGAATTTGGATCAAATAGATTCAGTAAAATTTGTTATGAATTGGACATTGTTTGTTGCAAACCAGCATTTTTTTTTTTTTTACTGGTAAATAAACTGAATTATATTATTAAAATTCAATTTTTTTTCTCCATGACAGTAAGAGAACAGATTGTTGGATTTAGAGAAAAGGGAGAATTTATTAACATAAACACATCAGAGGACACAAGTTATTAATAATTTTCTTTCAAAATGCTACAGGAAAAGCACACATTCCAAAAATAAGACTATTTTTTTAATAAAACAATAATATCACCACAACTGAGACAAAAAAAAAGCACCATCATAGCAATAGTTTGGTAAAACATCATCATTTAACTTTGAAATGTCACTTTTATAGTATATTTTGCTTATGTGTTTTAGAAATATTTCATAGGTTCCTTGTTTGGTGATTGTTAAAATACTTTTAGTCTTATGGCACAAATTGTTCCTTTAACAAATACACTTAAAATGCATGCAGTAGAGGGCTTGAGACTTACTGATTGACTATCCTGCTATTTTACATCTCTTTTAAGTCACACACTTAAAACAGCAACAAACAAAAAAGTGCCTAAATATTTATGTTTTATAGTCTGCTCTTTTGTGTTTTTCTATTTAGAAAACTACAGGAGAGACTGAGCATTTCAGTTAGACTTAAAATGTATACTATTTCACAATTTTTCTTCCTCTTTCAGTTCTATAATCAGTGATCTCCCATCAGACTGAACACTATAATCTGAAATAGAGCTGGAACTGTTCATTACTGAGCTCAGACCAGAGGGGAATTCACTGACTGTGTGGCAAGAATGAAGAAATATTTCCATTTTAATTAACACATTTTTCTGCACCATTATCCATGACTTTGGGAATAAGAATGTAATTGTGGTTTACAGTTGTTGTTTCTTCTTGTCGTCTGTGAAGGCGAAGAGGCTTCTCTGCATCAGATGCATTATTAAAGCCTGGCCTTATTACGGTTTCATGTTTTAGGCCACGCTGTCACATGCAATATTTCTTGGTAAACCTCTTCTTGCGTTTCAAAGGCGCGGCTTTCAGTTTAACTCATTCCAACGGCGATTTAGGCGCAAGCGAGCGATTTGGTGGGATGATCCGCAGAGAGATGATAAGATGGAGGTCAGTGCAGATCTGCAGGAGAAGGAGAGGACATCATGGCGTCTCCTGAAGCTACTGTGACCTCTTGACTTGCTGGTGGAAAAGAGAGAAGATGTTTCCAGCTTGTTCTGATCCACTGTTGCTACATAATCCACACTGTAAGCTTCTTATCCACAGTGTAGTTTGGTGAAAAAGGAAGCATGAAAGCAGATTATTTGAAATCTGGCAAACATATTACACATTTAGCCAGCGTGATGCGCTCAAATTAGGGCTGGGCAATAAATTGATTTGATCAATTAATCACATTTTTTCTTTTTGAAGATTTAAGTTTTGGAATATCAGATGTATATTTATCTTTTTTGCCAAATGATTCCTTGCCTTTAATGGGACAAGGTTTACATTTTAAAATTAAAGAACAACTTATTTATTTTCATAGAAAATGGCATTTAAAAAAAAATCACATAGTTTGCTTAATAAAAAAAGAACATTCCTCACACAACTCATGTTTTTCTTTGTGGAAATTCAAAAATTCAAAATGTATTAATTCCAAAGGGAAATTAAGACATGAATGTTGAGGTCCATTCATCCTCCCATCAACCCTGACTGGCTTCCCTGATGCTGCTGCCACCACGTTTCACCATGAGGATGATTTGAGGATGATCTGTCACCTGAAATCCGTTGTATACACATTAAAGCAATTTATATGAAAAAGTTTGATTATGGATGGATGGATGGATGGAAGTCAGTATAAAAACCAATTATTATAAAGATATATCAATCTTTAATGTTTTTTCCCATTTATTTTTAACCTAATTCTTATTGAAGCAATCTGTGTCGATTTTGCAACTCCAATACCTACCATTTTAAAGCAAAAAAATAAAAGAGGCGCAATATTATGATAAAATTTTATGTGCATTTTTTAAAATTATTTTTATTTATTGACTTTACAGCCAGTAAATAAATAAACTCAGATCATTGTCTTGGTGATATTCTCATCCTGGAGTCTATTCTTGAAATCCACGTGTCTCAGCCATGGCCTTTTTCAGCTCCTTTGACATACAAATATGACTCAGACTACCACTCCCATGGAGCACCACGAAAAAGCACGTGATGTGACGTCACATGCAGACATTCGGATTTTGGGGCACTGTAGTTAAAAAAAGAAATGTTGCGTCTTTAATTAAACATTTTGAGGTATTTATGTTAATTATTATAAAGCTAATCATTGTGAAATTGTATTAATGTAAAATTTGTTCGTTTAAATACTTGGAGAGTCCGTATGTTTTTGATTATTTGTAAAAGATTACGTCGCCTCACTACAACTCCCACATAAATGTCGCGCATGCGTGTTGCGCAGCAACAGTCGTGCATGTGTAGTGTAATCACGTGGAGACGGTTCTGTCCAAACAGAAGGTGAGCTGCTGCTGCTAGCTGCGCCGCTCGGTCCTCAACTGATCCATGCTGCTTTTGTAGCTACCCGTCCCTTTAAAACCAGACCATTTCAGCGAAGAATGAGTGATAACGATGACATCGAAGTCGATAGTGACGTGAGTATACCCACTTTTTCGCTTTTTAGGGACGTTATGCGCAGCTAGCTGGCGATTTAGCATCCAACTAGCTGCCCAGCTAGCTGACTAGCTGCTCTCTTAGTTATTTTTTAAATCAGGATTCTGGTTAATTCACAAAACCCCTTAGCCTGCCTTGTTGCTAATATGCTGAATTGTGTTACTTTTTAGCTACTTCAAGGTAATAGTGAAGAATTGCCGAACAGTTATGGCTACAATTGTACTTTTTGTTCTGTTTCTTTGCAGGAAGAATCACCGAGATATCACTCTGTGGTGCGTAAAGCTGTGGGGGGATTTGTCCACTGTCGAGAAAATGTTTTCACTGTTGTTCAGCTATTTTTATTTATCAAATTTGTCTTGTTGTGATATTCAATGTTGCCCTAAGGACATGGCTGTAACATTATAGCGTTAGGAGTATTGCTCAATTAGGCAAATATTCAAACAATCACATTCGTGGTTGATGCATCGAGAATTGAATTAATGATGCGTTTCTACTACTGAGGCGATTTTGGCTCGCACTGTGCGTTGCAGGGTGTTCCCCGCACGGAGTCTATATTTAGACCAAAGCTTTACAAAGACTGGTTTTGTTGCAGGTTTGTTATTTTTTCCGGTAAACACAAAGCTGTCTGTTCTCCCTCCTCCCCCTCCTGTCGGCGCTTGACTTCACACCACGGGGATTCCGCCTAAGATCAGGGCTTTCTAGCGTTTCTCTCAGGCCACCATCTCGGTAAACAGAGTCGGTTTAGGATGAGGATGCAGAGAAGTCGGGGAGGAGAGAGGCTTTTTGTTGTTGTTGTTTTGTTATTGGTGTGGTGAAGCCGCGCCTGCATCTCGGACTGCGGCGGGATGTTTTTTCCTGTATTGCAGCCAGAGATTAGAGCCATCTTCTCCCTACAGGCGGCTAAATGAATGACGTATAGCTGCATCTCAAACCGGGAAGAGATGCAGCCAGTGCAGAACTCGGTTGCTGCACGAAAATGTTTTTTTTAAAGCATTAGAACTGGTGTTATGATAGAATAGATTAAACAATCAATTTATAAAGTAAACATTCTCGGTTTCACTCTTAAAGTATTAAGCTGAAAACAAAACATTTTGTTTTTGAGGAGCTTTTCTCTCACCACTAACTATCCGGGAGTTGCTGTGAAGATTAACGCATGCCACACTTTTCAGATTTGTATTTGCTAAAATATAATCACCTGGCCATGCAAATGACAAATTCGTGGTCTGTGTTTTGGAAAACTTTACATCCCGCACTATTTCAAATAACCATGACTATGGGGAAACATGTTGGTGGCGGCATTATGCTGTGGGGACTTTTTTTGTTTGTTTATTAAGCAGGAAGAAGGAACAAGTCAGTGTTTAGGCTTGTAAGAAAACCTAGAGGTTGTTGAAGACTTGAATTTCACCTTCCAGCAGGACCGCAGCTGAAGTTTTGTGGTTAAGTTCACAGCATGTTCATGTCTTTTAACGGCCCAAACTGTTTTCTAATTAAAAACGTTTTGGCAGTACTTAGATTTTCTCTGTATAATCATTGACAGCTTGAGCTACTTTGCAAAAAAGAAGATAATGTTTTTAAAAAATCAACTGCAAAAACGGCTGAATGCCACACTTTCCAGATTCTTTGTGAAAATAGTTCAATAAAATAAAAATAAAATAATCTAAATGCTACTTAAGTTTCTACAAAAATGCAAACAGCTAGATGCATTATAGTCAGACAAGTTATAATTTTGGACTCTTTGTGACACATTTTTGACGAAAAGGAGCTTTAGGTATGAAAACAAGAACCAGTGTTCCCCAAATTCCTCATAGATGCATCCTGTCATGAGCGCTAACTGCTCCAGGTCAGTTACCCCCCCTGGGTATTGTCGTTTTCTCTTGCTACTTCCTGTTTGTACCCGTAGGCAACGCTTTTCAAAGCGATGCTCTTTACAATAGCACATCAGTTTGTTTGGTTTTGTTTTCTTTTCAAGAAATGACCAAATCTACAAAGTTGCACAATATCAGAAGGCAACAACTTACCATATTTAATTTATCTTAAATATAAAAGCTGCTTTATTTCATGGAGCTAAAATAATGTAATATTCATCAGTACAGTGGGAATCTCGTCTATGATCTTTGGTTTGAATTTGAAAGTGAAACTTGAGTGACAAGAGAAACCGGTTTTCTGTAGCTCAACAATAAGAAGCTGATATATTAAACATTTCACTCATAACTCTAATAAGACTTTTAAGAAGTCGGTTTCTTTCAACTGCATATATTGCATATATTTGTAGCTTTTTTGTTTTTGGATTTTACTCTATATCTACGAGGATCATTAGTTTAAATATAATATAAGCAGTAACTATTGTGGGTTCATGTTAGGAACATGTCAAGTTATGTTAGTTTTATTCTTCTGCTTAATTCCTTGCATAAAGAAATCTCTCTAGTGAGGAGTAGCCCAGGTTTCCATACGCAAATGGTAACGCAAAGGCGACTTTGGGCTTGGCACCCAGCCCTCTTTTGTAAAGCTTCGCCATCAAAGTATGCAAAGAATGGAGGAGCAGCCGAGTTGGCGTGTCCTCTTAGGTAGCCGGAAAAATGCTCCTTTTATGTAAGGAGTTAATAATTGCTGCATCCCGTCACCAAATGTCAGTAATTTCATGAACTTTTCCTACTCAATTTGTCTTTTTTAAAGCTGAGAAGGCACAAAAGTTGTGCATATTTATAAAAGCAGACTCAGCATCAGTGAGCCTCCAGAACTAGGTCGTTTTAATTAACTGAATAAAAGAAAAATCTGACTAGCATGGGTGTGTAAAGTGAAAAGAAGAGCTGAGTTCCGAGAGCCTTTATGAAATATAAACACATCTATTTAGGTCTGTGCTCTATAAACGTCTTAAATAATGCTCACTGTTGTAGTTTGTATCAATAAAATGAGGTTCTGGACACAAAGTTGGACATATTTTATCTTCTGGTGAGTTGTTAGCCTGAAGGCCAACCTGCTGCTTCAGAACAGGCCACATTCCCAGATCTCAGTCACCGTTCAAAGAAACGTCAACCACCTCGCTCTGAGATCACTCTCGCACGTTTAGCAAATGTTTTCCTCGTCTCCAGATGTGCGGAAAATTACCTCTGTCGTGTCGGTGGAAGCCGACGACCCGCTGCCCTCTTTTTTTTTTTTCTTTCATTTGTGCTGAAACCGTCGCTGCCAGAGCGGCTGCCAGACTTGTAAATGCACATACCTTCAGAGGTTAGTCATGTGTTTGTTTATGGCAGGGTTGATGCAGGGAGTGGATGCAGGAGGCACGTGGAGTTTAGCTGATGCTATGGCAGCGCAGACCAAGCAGTCACAAGACGCTGGGATGTGGTTGGTGCCGGTGGAATATTTCTGGTTTTTGCTGCAGTTTTAGTTTCAGATGAGCGACATTAAGCGTCATTATTGGGCAGCGTGTTTCAAATCCTCGTATCTTGTGGATAATTTGAGTGACTCAAACTTTTGGCGGCGTCCTTCCCATGTTGCCCCTGAAACTGAACTTGTTTCAGCCTGCTTTATGGCTCATTTGTGGCCACTTTGGTTTGTCATTGTGATCCTTGACAGCATGAGTCACATGTCTGCTACCTCGTCTTTAACTCGGCTGCAGAAATCTCATGACCAAGTGCAACGTTGGCTCCACATCAGCTCGGCACTGCAAAAGCACCAAATTTTACTGAGTATTTTTGGTCTAGTTTCTAATGCAAATATCTTAGTGCACTTGGAATAAGAGAAACTTTTCAGCAAGACATTGGAGCTTGTTTAAGTCAACAATTCCTTCATATTGATGGAAAAGTGCTAGTTATAAGTAAGTCTGCTGCAAAGAGCAATTAAAATGAGCTTGATTCTGATATTTTTTTAAACAAATTTTATTTGCAAACACATTGTGATTTATTTTATTTATGGCTTCGGTTGTAAGTGGTTTTTATTTCTGTTTTATTTATTGTGTTTGGTTGTCCTGTTTTAATTTTGATATTTAAAATGTCTTCCAGTTCCAGTGTGAAATGAAAGATTATTGGTTTCCAGGGTTTCCCCCAGTGTATTATAAGCCTGGCGGGCCACCAGGCTTTACTTGCCCCCCCACCAGGCTAATTGTCTTTGGATTATTTTATATAAACAAAAGACAAATATAACATTATTTGAAAAATACTGTTGTATTTTTTTAAAATACAAAAGTAATAGCAAAGACAGGTTAAGCTAGGTCTACATATAATAAAATAATCAATAATTAATCTTCAGCTTAGTGGACCCTGTTACTGTGGACTTGTAATTCAATTGTTATGCCATTCTTCCAAAATATCCTCCTCCACTGTTATTTCACTTATAGCTTAAACTTTTCACTGATTTTTAAGGAATAATTGACTTAAACAAGCTCATGCCTTGCTGAAAAGTTACTTGTTAAGTTAGTTTTGTCTTATTTTGAGTGTACTACAGTAGAAACTAGACCAAAAATACTTAGTAATGTTTATTTGTGCCGTGTGTTTTGTTGAAGGCGCTCAGTTTGGCTCGTCCCGCCTCTGGTTTCAGTGTTGGGCTTAATGTCTGTGCCCTGAGAGCATGGATTAGTCCAGAAGCACGTTTGATTGGAGGATTTGATGGTTTGGCCTAAAAACATAGAAGTGAGCTGATCTCCAGCTTGGCTCTGGTCATGTAACAGCGGCAGCCATGTTGTGCCTGGTACAGGGCAATTATGATGCAAATCTGTGTTTTTGTGTCAGTTTCAAGCTGGTGTTTAATGATTGTACAGTAAGTTTGGCAAAATCAAACAAGAATGGCATAATTAAATGATGCGCGAACAGAGAATTTGCACATTTTGGGCCTTTATGTTCTGAAACAGGAGCCATAAACAATAAAATCTCCAAGCATCGTTTTAAATTGAGTCTTTCAGTGAGATTTTGTTGCTCTTTTTCCTCTCTGGTTTGGTATTCATGGCGTATTTCATAGCAGGTCTGAGTGACAGCTGTTGATGTGACCTGGGTTTGGACCTGCTGTGGGTTTTCAGGAGGATGAGGGTCTGATGTGCAGCTGCAGGCCGGAGTCACGGTGATGGAGTGACGGGATGGTGACCAGGTCATGTGGCAAAGAAGTATTTATTCCTTCAAACAGACAACTAAAGCTTAGAGGGTCTGCTCTTTGAGTTGTTGCTTGGTAAACCTCAGAAGGCTTATGATTTAGTTTTTGTCATTCGATGAGTTATTAAAATATCCTTTTAGTCAGATGGGCATAAAATATGGGTCGATATATTTGGTTTATTGGAGGTAAATTATAGGAATTATGTACGTATTCTAGAAAATATGCATTATTTTAGCTTTTTATATATATACGGTGTTGTCTCAAAACAAATAAAGCCGTGTTGTGATGACTTCCTGAAGTCGGAGTTCAGGAGTTCTTAAAGAGACAGAACCAATTTCAAGGCGTCAAATTACAAAGTCAAATTTCTTTTAAGTCATATTTAATATATAAAAAGCATTTTTATAACAACTTATGGTGACATAGTTACTTGATTATATCATAAAAATTAGGGGTGCAGAATATTGGATATACTGAAACTCATTTAACCGATACCAATATTTTTTTTTCTATACTTACTTACTGAAACTGTATGGCTTTCTTTTCTGTGGATTAAAATGCTGCATTATTTTTTTTTTATTTTAGCCTGTTACCAAATGTTTAATGTCAAATTTATATATGACTTTTGCTCTCTCTAAGACAATGACAGCAGGCATCATTGTCTCTGGTTTGTCATATAAAATCAACATCTTTTATATCAGTGAGTTATTTTGACAGAATGGCTGATGCCTATTAAATTTTACAGCTAGTACCGATATTAGCGATAACGATAATATCGTGCATCTCTTAAATAAATGGCTTTAAAAGCCTAGAAAATATATAATACTGCTCCTTTAACTTTTGGACATTTATGAACTTTCCGTTTTAATCCACTGTACATTTTAGAAATTGTATTAATTTAAATTTTGTGCTCGGCATCTTCAAGAACATTTCTTCCTATTTTTTTTTGTAATTTCTGAATTTCCAAACTAACACCTTTCTGTTCATCAGTCTGATCGATGATTACATGAATCATTTCTCAGTAATTCCTAGTGAATTTGAATGAATGATTCTGCCTTTCTGTAGCACAGAGTGGATGTAAAGCAACGTTGCGACGCTGTGCAGCAGAGCAGCTTGTGTAGGTGTGAGCGGGGACGGCCAGCTGGACACCCGCCGTCCTCCTACCCACGCTGCACTGCTGCCAGGCTGAAGGCCCTGTGACTTCTCATTGCAGGCAGACAAACGGGCACACCACAATGCACTGGAGCGCAAACGTAGGGACCACATCAAAGACAGCTTTCACAGCCTGCGGGACTCGGTACCCTCCCTGCAGGGAGAAAAGGTTGGTAACATTCAGACTCTCATAAAGGAGAACAGTTTCATCTGGTTTTTCCTTCTTTTTTTTTTTTTTTAAATTTAATGTGCATCAGGGGAATGGTTGCAATGACTGGGAAAGGAGCAGATGGTGGGAGAGTGTAGATTGGCAGCAATGAGGCAGTTTAAATACTTGGACCAGCGTCAGGAAGTTATTATGAGAACATTTCGCTGCTCACTTCCTGTTTTCACATCAGTGTCATTGAGAAGATTTGGACACATCGGCCGCAGAGTTTATCATCGCACCACAAAAAGCCCATTCAGGGATCTGAGGCAGAGCTGAGTTAACTTTAGAAATGTTACACTGGGCAACAAATCAGTTTTGGCAATTAAAATCCAGATTGTTTTCACTAATGCTCTCCTTTGGTTTCCATAGCTCAGAGCCGCCATCTTGTTTGACAAGCTTCTATTTATCTGGACTAGTTAGAAGTTAGATCACATTTAATCACTTTTCTACGTATTTCTCTGAATCAACTTTTCCTTCGTTGTTTCTCACTGTATATAATTTATCTGGTGTATATTTTTGCTGCTTGTATTTTATGTGAAGCGGCTTAAAAAGCGCTTCACACATAAGGCCGTATTGTCTGAAATACTGAAATAATTCATGGAAGGTAATTTGTAGCAATGTTTCAGGATGTTTAGGTAAGAGATATCAAGCATTTGCATTAGCTTGGACTTTCTGTTTACTAATAAAGATTAAGATTAGTCATTCTGAAACCTTAATCTGGGAATTTTACTTTCTGTTGTTGCTAATTGAATCATCTAAAGAAGAAGTTCTGCTTGTTTACCTCCCTCGTAAAAACGTCTAAAACTAATATGTTATTGCAGTTAAACAATCTCACTTTGGTCATTTTAATAAATTATAAACCCCATATTAAAAAACTAAACACCTCTAATAGTAGGTTTTTTATTTTTAATACGGTGTTGTCTCAAAGAAACAATGAAGAAATGCACTTTACTGAGGCTCTTTTGGAGCAGAAACAGGCCCGCAGCATCACAGACCCTCTACCATACGTAACAGTTTAACTACAGAGCCACCGGGCTGCCAGAGAGAAATATCACATCAAATTAACAGAAGTGGCAGAAAAAGCTTTTTCAAACAGCTGGCTGAGATTGAGATGGCTGTCAGACAGCAAGACTAGGAGATTATCCTCCTACCTCTGCAGTCTAATCCAGGCTTTTCCAGTCAATCTAAGCTGTTTGCCTCTGGTTGTAGATGAAGGTAAGTTAAGATTATGATCTTTTTAAAATTTATTTAGACTTTTTATTACTTGTGAAAACATTGTTTCCTAATTGAATCGGTTGTTTTCGTGTTTTTATACATTTTAAAGAGTGACAGTGATGGATTATTTAATTTCTTACACACTGATCAAATTATAAATGCCTTTTCTGTATTTTTATGTAGTAAAAATGTCGTCTTGTGATTTAACTGCTGGTAATTAAAATGCATTTTGCACATTTGCTAAGGGTAATTGTCTTAAAATGTTATGTAGCAATAAAAATGCCATATGTTTATGTTTTTCTAGTTGTTACTTCACTTCATTGTTATTTAGATAATTTAATTTACTAAATGAATAAATAATGCTCATCTATGGTTCATACTTGCCAATGTATTAAAGATTGCATAAGTGTGTTTAGATGTAAGGGGAATAATTGTGAGTGAAGTGACAGACAGCCACTGAGCGTGCTCAGAACCGGCAGCTCAGAAAGCAAAGCGTTGCCCCAGATTCCCGTTTTTAGTCGTGACAGAAGCAGGGAGACTCTGTGAAAATGTGATGAATTCTCAGTGATGTGTGTGTCATTGCTTCACTTTCTGCATGTGTCACTAACAGCAGTCTACCAAACAGGCGTCTCGAGCTCAAATCCTAGACAAAGCCACAGAGTACATCCAGTACATGAGGCGAAAAAACCACACGCACCAGCAGGACATCGACGACCTGAAGAGGCAGAACGCTCTGCTGGAGCAGCAAGGTAACCGCTGCTGGAGGCCAGACCCTCTGAACGCGTTAGTGTTCGTCTGAGCAGCTGCAGAGTTCCTGCAACCGAGAGAAAAACCTGGTGAACTTGATCCAGAGGAAGGAAAAATCTCAGTTTTTAGAAACTAAAAATATAGTAATGTTAGAAAGCTCTAAGTCAGTTCGTGATGGGACTTTTGTCACTCTGAAGAGCAGTTGTCACGTTGGACCTAAATCCATTTGATGTCAGAATGACCTCATCAGCATGCAGTCAGAGTCCTGTTGACCTGGTTATTTGAGCTAACGGTTGCTCCTCAGGGATTGGGGTCTTACGGTGTTTTCACACCTGAACGTCCGGTAGACTCGGTTTGTTTGGGAACAAAAGTTGCAACATTTTCAAGGTTTCACCCAGAAAACCTCATAAGCCCAGTGGTTGGTGCCAGGGCAGTCGTTCATTTAGTGGCCCGTCGTGTTTTTGAGTTAAAAAATGTTTAAAGTTGGCAGGAAATTTGAAAATATCACTTGATAATTATGTGTTATTGAAAGATTGGAAGATTAATGCCTGAACATCAACTATAAAGTCTTAAAAATTGCAAATATAAAAAAAAAAAATTTAAATAAAAAAAGCATTGCTTAGCCTGGTGGAGCACAAGCACCAGGCTTAGCATTGTTGCATTTTCAGCCACTGCGGTTTGTTTTCTCACAGCACTGTAAAACAAAACAAACCCTTTGAAAAATCTGTTCCCCTCCTCACCTGTGGTGGCGCTGCACAGATGGAAACAACCCAAAACCCTCTGAAGAAGACATGAGCATAACTTCTTTATTCATGAAATGTAAACAAAAATTAAGTGACGTCAGATTTTAGCGGTTGAAGGATTTCACTTTTGTCTCTGGCAAAAGACAATGAAATATTTCCCCTGCTAGCAGTAGACTGTTTTGTTTGTTTTGGTTATATTTACCCAGAATGCCCGGCGCTTCAGTCTCCTTGCTGCTTTTCACAGATATTCAGGCAACCAGAGTTTACTTTTTTTGATACGTTTAGTGCAGGGGTGTCCAAGGTCGGTCCTCGAGGGCCGGCATCCTGCATGTTTTAGTTCTCTCCCTGGTTTAACACACCTGGATCCAATGATGGCTCATTAGAAGGCCTAAGAA
>CAEGAG010278958.1:0-54923 GCA_903067065.1 Brachyrhaphis terrabensis
TCATTTCACAGGTGTGCCCTGTCAGGTTTTTCTACAATCTAATCTACAATTTTCATAGTCATGAAAATAAAGAAAACCATTTGAATGAGAAGGGTGTGTCCAAACTTTTGGTCTGTACTGTATATAAATTGCTCCTTTGTGTGCTTTGGAGTTTCTGTGCTGATGAAATGTTTTGCGAAGCGATAAAAGCTGGGTATCTCTTGAATTGCTACAAAATGGAGCTATATTTCCCTCATATTGACACCACGAGATGCTATGAGACCTAAATTCCGAACATCATGGCATGGAGTGCATCCCAGTTTTCCATGTCTGGCATATAACCATTCATTTTAGTTTTAAACTGGTTATATTGATCCTGTGTCCAGATAGAGGGATAATCAGTAGGCCTAGCATCATGACTTGTTTGTTCTGAAGATCCTGCAGTTTCCACTTCGTCTTCCTAACATGGCGCCTCCTCACCTTGTCTCTTATACTGATAGGAAGAACCACAGAACTCTGTTAAGTTAAAAGCACATCTTCGGAAGTTGGGATATTTTTCCTCCAACAGGTTCCAGAAGAATCACCTCAAACCAGATGTTGGACTGGATCAGTGTCATTTGTGAATGTTAGCTTCTCATTTTCAACAGTGGAGCTATAAAGATTGAAAAAGCTTGTCATTTTGAAGAAAGTATCATCAACATCCATATTTCCACTAAATAAGAGGTAAAAAAAAAAAAAATTAGTGATAGCGGAAAAGCCTCTCAGACTCTGAGCTCAAAGCAAGATGCCAGAGAGCACCAAACTATTTAAAAAAAAAATTTAATTTCACATAATTATCGTGGTAGGAGCCATTTGTTTGTTAAATACTTAATTAAACATATTTACCGTGTTTGATGTTTGTTGTGAATGACTTATACTCACAGATGAACAAGGTAATTAGTCCAAGTTTGTCGTTTATTGACTGTTCAGAAACTACAGCGGCTGTAATGAGCCACAGCAAAGGTAAACAAAGGTAAAATAACCTGAACATGGGATAAACTCAAAATCACTCCCATCTTTTTACTCTCTGTCGCTCCCCTTTCTTGTAGGTACTGTGTACCTGCGCAAAATCTTTTAGGGGTAGACAGTAGCCGGCCGTACCCGCTTACTTTGACCCCTGGGTGTACATCTGTGCTGTACATGGTGCAGAATAATTGTGACGTTAATTTGGTGGAATTTCTTAACATGTCCAAAAATTCTGGGGCAGTTGAACAGTTAATGCTACAATGTCACATGAATAGGAAGGTGAAGCTAACACATTACAAATCCAACACCAGGTTGTTTGGCATCATTTACCTAATGAGCTGTCCTGTCTGAAGTTGTAGTGCAACTACAACTTTTGTTTTTTTTTTTAGTTTTGTAAGTCCAAAAAAACTTACAAAGTCAAAACCATGACTTTGATGAGCTCATAATTTGAAATCCTTTTTTCTAAAATCAATTAGTAACATTTTTGCTGAGTGTCAAATTATCTTTGTCCTTTTTTAATTGTAAACTTAATATTTTTGAAGAAAATCTATTTTTTAAGCTTTATTTCAGTGTCAGATAAGATAGAAATAAGTCTTGAAGCTTCCAGTGACTAAACATCTTGTTGAAACAGGACATGAGCCAGAGTCTGTTTTAACTGGCCAATATTGCTGCATTTCACACCAATTTCAGAATGAAGAAATGACTAAATATTAGACACTGAAAAAGAAAGACAACAACTAAGCAGCACTCAAGGTTAGAGTTAGAGGGAAAATAATCGTAAAATGCAGAGCAAATTTTGTTGGACTACATTTCACCAATTTCAGTGTGGTACAAACCAAAACTCTTTTAGCAGAACACCAATGTGATACCTGGCACCATTCTAAAACATTTGCATAACGAGGGAGCAACTTTGATTCAGTTTACAGGGATTTCCATATTAATATGTCTGAGGAAGTGAACTTGTGGGTTGGTAGCAGCCTCAGTAATTCCCTCAGCACAATCAATTACAGGAGTCTGTGAGGTGTTTCAATAATAGGATAGAAAGATGGAAGAGGTGGGGGTGGATCTATGAGATGTCCTGTTCATATTCAGCTTCTTCTTCAGTTAGAAAGTGGAGGATAAGCAGGGACAAGTTTTTTTACACAAAGAACTGAAATATGCAACCTCTGTGGCTTTTGATATTACTTACAATATAAGTGATATTGTATATCATCTACATAATATAGACAATAAGTGAAAAGAATGTGGACATCTTGTAACTAAATGCAAGAAACTGATGCCTTAACACAAAAAGCATTTAAAAGCAAACGTATTCCATTTCAAAATCAGTGTAGTGCTTTTTATTGTTAGAAACAAAAAAAATATTTACTATTGCGACAATCCCTCTCCGCTCCCCCAAAACAAATGTGTGTGCCTCACTGTTGTTCCTTCAATTCACATAAAGAGACCTACAATAGGAAATCTTCTGCATTTTTTCCAAACAGCCTAAAAGATAAATCTTAAATTTGTCTGCAGCAAATCAAAAATGTGTCACTTCTTTAAAATCCTTTAAGGAATAGGAACATTGACAATATATTTGAAGATGGATTCCTGCACCAGTTCTCTGCTTTACCCTTGTGGTGAGTGCAGTGCAAACTGAGGGGTTCTGGTCAAGCCAGTTTGCTGGTCAATCAAGAACATTAAAATGATTTAATTAAAAGTAAAGTTGAGGTAATTCTTTTCCTCAGCTTCCTCGCTGACAAGGCATGCAGAGGAGCTGAACGGGATGAGGAATGGCAGCTTCCACAGGAATGTGATTGATCTGATGATCTCTGCCCACTTTCGAGGAGGCTCAATGCAAAGACAACTACAACTACTACGGGCGGAGAGGAGCGGGGAGCGGGGCCAGGCCATGGGCTGCCACCTTATCGTGGTGGAGGGGTTTGAGTGTCCCAGTGATCCTAGGAGGTATGCTGTCTCTGGCTTTATGCCCCTGGTAGGGTCACCCAAAGCAAACAGGTTCTAGGTGAGGGACCAGAAAAAACGCCTTAATAACTTCGGATTTGGTGTTCCCTTGTCCGGATGCGGGTCACCGGAGCCAGGCCTGGAGTTGGGGCACGATGGCTAGCGCCTGGTGGCCGGTCTTTTACCTATGGAGCCCGGCCGGGCTCAGCCCAAAGAGGGGACATTGGTACCCCTTCTAATGGCCCCTCTCACCACATGTGACATTCTAAGACTGGTAGTCTTAGAATGTCACCCCATTAGAAGGGGTCAGGTGCAGTGTGGGATGGGTAGGGGCCGAGGGAGGGGGTCCTAGCGGATCCTCGGTTGCAGAAGCTAGCTCTTGGGACGTGGAATGTCACCTCTGTGGTGGGGAAGGAGCCGGAGCTAGTGTGTGAGGTTGAGACGTTCCGGCAAGAAATAGTTGGCCTCACCTCAACGCATGGCTCTGGTTCTGCAACCAGTCTCCTTGAGAGGGGCTGGACATACTTCCACTCTGGAGTTGCCCATGGTGATATACACCGGGAAGGAGTGGGCATACTTGTTGCCCCCCACTTCGGCGGGGGGCAACAATACTGTTAGTACAACAATACTGTACTAACGTACAGTATTTACTGTACGTTAGTATTTACCCCGGTGAACGAGAGGGTAGCCTCCCTCCACTTATGGGTGAGGGGACGGGTTCTGACTGTTGTTTATGTTTGCGTGCCAAACAGCAGTTCAGATTACCCACCCTTTCTGGAGTCCCCTGCTGAGGACTCCCTTGTTCTGCTGGGGGACTTCAACGCTCAGGTAGGCAATGACAGTGGGGCCTGGGGGGTGTGGTAGGGAGGAATGCACCCCCCCAATCTGAACTTGAGTTCTGTTCTGTTGTTGCACTTTTGTGCTCATCATGGATTGTCCATAACGAACACCATGTTCAGGCATAAGGGTGTCCATATGTGCACGTGGCACCAGGACACCTTAGGCCGCAGTTCGATGATCATCTTTGTCGTCAGATCTGTGGCCACATGTCTTGGACACTTTGGTGAAGAGAGGTGTGGAGCTATCCACTGACCACTTCCTGGTGGTGAGTTGTCTCTTGTGGTCGGGGAGGATGCCGGTCAGACCTGGATTCCGGGGCAGGTGGGGGACATTGAGTCTGAGTGGACGGTGTTCCATGTCTCCATTGTCGAGGCAGTTTATCAGAGCTGTGGCCGCAAGGTTGTTGGTGCCTGTCATGGTGGCAACACTCGAACCTGTTGGTGGACACCTTCGGTGAGGGATGCTGTCAGGCTGAAGGAGTCCTATCGGGCCTTTTTGACCTGTGGGATCCCTGAAGCAGCTGATGGATACCAGAAGTCCAAGCGGCACGTGGCTCTGGTGGTTGCCAAACTCCTCCCACTCAGGCATGGGAGGAGTTTGGAGAGGCCATGGAGAAAGACTTACGCATGGCTTCGAGGCGATTCTGGTCCACCATCCGGCGTCTCAGGAGGGGGAAGCAGTACGACACCAACACTGTTTTTAGTGGAGATGGTGTGCTGCTGACCTCAACTCGGGATGTTGTGGGCTGGGGGCAGAATACTTCGAAATCTCCTCAATCCCACCATCATGCCTTCCATTGAGGAAGCTGAGCCTGGGGACTCTGGGTCAGGCTCTCCAAACTTGATCTCTGAAGTTTACCTTGGCGCAGATCGCTCATCTAGGCTCACTTATATGGACATTTACCATATTTTTGCAGACTATAAGCCACTACTTTTTTCCCACGCTTTGAGCCATGCGGCTTATAGCCCAGTGCGGCTTTTCTGTGGATTTTTTTCCAACTGCCACGGGGCTCTTTAGCAGGAAGTGAATCATTGGAAGTCAAAATTTGAAATCAAAGAAGAAAGCGCAAATTTTTATTTAGAACAAGAAATGCTAGCAGCAGGCATAACGGATAAATTTCTTCAAACTCACACCCCCCTCATCATGGAAACCACACGAAGAAGTTCATATGATGCTGCTTTTAAGTTGAGGGCTATCAGTCTGGTAGTACAAGAGGGAAATACAGCCGCTGCATGTAAGCTCGAAATGTACAGAGCCATGGTTCGGCGTTGGAGACAGAGGGCTGCGTCCTTATGAAAAACCAAGAGTGGCGGAGATAGCGGCTTACAGCCCGGTGCAGCTTATACGTTTCCAATTTTTCCAAAAATGTGTAGGTGTGGCTTATAGCAAGGTGCGCTCTATAGTCCGGAAAACACTGTACATCAACCCCCTGTGAGGATCCATGTTTCACTGTAGAATTCATCAAGGTGCATTATGGTCTGCTGGTTCAGCCCATGGAGGAGCTTTTATGCTCACCCTGTAGTTGTGATGCATGCTGGTTTGTTTTTATTTTATTTTTTGCGGTGACACAATGCATATCAAATGCTTCGTCTTCTTAAAGTCAGGTAGAGTTGCTGCGCAGCTGCATGGAAATCAGAACAACTTGTCCCATAAAGCGCAGGCAACCACAACAGTCTCGGGGGCGCTTACTAAAAACTCAGTAGACATGAAATGGAAGAGCCACTAAAGCCACATAAATTAAATCTTCAGTTTGTCCCTCGACATCCAGCAGCAGAGATCCATAGTGTTGTGGGTCTAGCTCATCATGCAGGGCCAGTCCAATAATGGAGGCCTTGAGTAGAATTTGATTTAGGGGCTCCTCTACCTGCCAAGAACATGAGCACCACTAAATCCATTTCATCATGAATTTAGTGAAATCTGGAAAGGGGGCCTAGTTTAACTGGCTGAGTAGTCACTTATAATTGTAGTTTACTAAGATGCATTTGTGAACAAACAGCTAAAACTCTAAGATAGAACTTTCAGTTTAATCTTTGAATCTTTCGGATTGTAGCTATAGTAACAAATCAAGCTAACTATGAAGATTGTCCTTTGAACTTTTACAAAGTAAACTTGCCAGCTCCTTAAAATTGTAAATTTAAATGTTAAACTATTTAAAATCTTTTAATTTATCTATGCTGAAACCATTAAATCAAATATAACTTCCATATTTTCCGATCTATAAGTCATAGTTTTTTTCATAGTTTGGCTGGGGGTGCGACTTATACTCCGGAGCGACTTATGTGTGAAATTATTAACACATTATTATATCATATCACATGTTATTTTCACACAGAGGAAATAAAAATCTCACAGAAGGCGCAAGGTGTTCGACAGACTTGGCTAAAATATAATATTTTACTACATTCCTTGCAGTTAAGAGCTGTGCGTTGAAAGCACTTCTTCTATTTACTCCTTTCCTGCTACCAGTTGTTAATACAGACCAAAATTTAACTGCAGCGTCTGTTATAAAATACAGACATTTACACGTCAACTGCACATATAAAAGTAATTTCTTACCTTAGGAGTGGTATTGACTTTCTGTACATAAAAATGTATTTGATGGTGTGTTTCCTTTTTATTATGGGATGTACAGTTCATTACCTCGTGTGTTAAACAGTACCGTATTTTCCGGACTATAAGTCGCAGTTTTTTTCATAGTTTGGCCGGGGGTGCGACTTATATGTGGAAATTTACACATCATTATATCATATCACATGTTATTTTCACACTAAACCGCAAGAGGGCGCTCTAGGCCTGTGTTCTTCTACCTCCGGAGTTAGCGGAGTTGTTTACAAGCGACACCGAGGATGAATATTTCATTGGATTTAGTGATTTGGAGTGACACGGATGGTTTGGTAAACTTCTTAGCATGTTATTTATGCTATAGTTATCTGAATAACTCTTAATATGTTATGTTATGTTATGTTTATGCCATGGGCAGGTTCTAAATGTGATCAGCATTACATCATGCTTTTAATTAAACTGATGATTTAATTTAGATTTAACAAAAGTGAAAATAACTGATTTATTTTCAGGTATTATAGGCCTGGTGGCCCGCCATGCTCTCTGCGCTGATAAAGTTTATGTATGTGTTCCTGGTTGGCCGGTGCATTAGTGGTTAACAGACCAGCGCTAACCTCATCATGCAGGTTCAACCCGGTGAGGAACTTTAATGCTCGCCTTGCAGTCACACACATTGGTGGCGCCACGGGGGCACTAGGAGGTGCTACAGCTCCCCCTGGAAAAGTCATAGCACCCCCAGAAAATATTAGATTTATTGATGTATTTTTTTCAATGTAGTTGTTGCGGCATTTTCATCAAAAGACACAAAACAAAAATAAATTATTATATACCGAGTTAAAAAAAAACACCCCACAAGAGGATTGGAACTTTGTCTATGCATATTATCACTTCCAGGAAACAATTGACATGATGCTGGCTCCGCCCTCATGCAGTCATGGAGCAATTCTCCCCCAATCATTCCAGGGTATTTGTCAGCAACTGACCAATCGGCGGTCGCAATTTGTCAGAAAGTGTACATCCCTTATCTAGATGAACTGACTTTGACGATATTGACAGTGTTTGTCATAGCAAACTATCATATGTTAGTCAGCACGAAGGTAACCGCTAGTAAGCATAGAACTTTTTTTATCATAATAGTGATAGTCAAATCAAGTCCTGTAGCGGTTAATTAGGCAATTAAATAACCACAAGTTAATTTTTTTTTAAATAAATAGAAAACAAATATGAGCAACTTTTCTGGGGGGAAACCCTGATTTTAATTGTATTTTTTTGATTTGTTGTTTTTAATTAGTTGTGGGTTTAATTATTGTCAGCAGTGTCTTCCAGTAACATAATTACCCGGCGATATTTTAACTTGTCAACTTAAAATCTTTTAATACAAAACCCCGGTGAACAGCCTCGGTGGCTCGACTACCAGTCTTAATAATAATAATAATATTGTTTTTTTATATAGTGCTTTTTTGCAGTCATTTTTGACCACCCAAAGCGCTTTACACACATTTATACACCGATACGCAGATCGGTAGGCAATTTGGGGTTAAGCGCCTTGCCCAGAGGCACATTGACATGTGACAGGAGGAAGCTGGAATCAAACCTACTACCTTCCGATTGCAAGACGACTACTCTTACCACTCCGCCACAGTCGCCAGTAAGTTTACAGGGGGAAACTTTGTAATTCCAGTAAAAAGTGTATCGGAGCAGTGCTTTTGCAGTTTCAGTGTTTTGTTAAATTACACAAAGACCAGACATTTGTAATTCTGAATTTATATGTAATACATCATACTTTAGAGATGTGCATGCTACTGTGATAAGCCTCCAGCAGACAGCGTTTTACTTTGCTTCTGTATGACATTGCAAAGGATTACACACAATATTGTGTTCAGCATGGACACATCCTCAACATGTCACATTGTGAAAATGGGTGGAAGAGTAACATAATTCTCCTTGATAATGAAGTGACTCATTTAGCTTGGGTTCCCTTAATAATGTGGGAGAGAACAAAAGCAGTAGAGCTTCAAATGACTTCAAATCTTCAGTCAAGCTGACTGAAGATTGTTGTTTAGGGTTAACATGTACGGATTGTTGATTTTTTTAATGAAAAACAATGATGTTTCAGACTGAAAATGTGCAATCTTTTTGCAAAAAAAACAACAACAAAAACCAACAAAAAAAACAATCCCGATGCTTGAAACTTCTGAAGTGCAGTAGAGCCGGAAGAGGTGTTAAGGTGTATAAAGAGCCCAGTGAGCCCTTCTTCAGTAATATCAGCAAAACCACCTGATAAATGGGCTGTGAACCAAGTAAACAGCGGTCACATGTACAGCCCAGTTTTCAATTACCTTGCAGTTAACCTTACCAAAAAGGTCTTGGTAGCTGCTCAGCTCAGCAGCCCATCCCTGCCCCTCTGTTTCAGTTCTCTTCCTCACACTGCTCTGTCTTTAACATCAGCATACATCTGTTCTACAAACATTTCTCAAAACCTGACGCTTGGAAGAAATATGTACTATACTTCTACAAAGTAAAATTCTTTATTTTAATTAACTACATGTCAACCTTGTGCCTTAAAGCTCTTTCCCCATCCATTAATGATTACTTGGTTCTTGATTTTACCTGTCTTCAGAGTTTTTCGCTGAATCTATGGTAATGAGATACTGCTGCTACTCATGGTTTGCAGGTGAGGTGAGGGAGACAATAGCAATCATTTATTGAAGTTACTAATAAGTGAAATGAGAGTAATACATATTCATAGTTGACCTCTCATCCAATTTACTGTGGATGAAGTTCTGTAAGCTTCTGTGATTTTAATCAATTTACTATAGGGGAAAAAAAACAGTAAATTTTACAATGTATCTTACAGACTGTACTGTCATCTTGATATGTTTACTAATCTCAAACCTACACAAGCTCCCTGGTGTTCAGTGCAATTTTTCAAAAGGGTTTCATAAACCGAATGCAGGGTGAGTCATGTCATTTAGTACCAAGGACAGAAATAGAGGACTTTGTACATGGAAGAAATTATAGGATCAAAATGTAATTCAAAGAACATGATGCATGATTTAATCAGTGACTGTCTATGCATTCCAAATTTATCAACCACAAGCTCTGTTCCCTTTCTCCATTTATCATTTTACACCCACAGACTGACATGTGACAGCAGTTCATCAAAATGTGATATTGGACTACACAACATGCACCAGCCGTCAGCCTGGCTAAATTTGCATAATGATTATAATATGTGGAATATCCAGGCTGGCTCCAGCATAAACACATGCCAGTCATCATTGTGAGAAATCATTACTTTTTTTAAGCAAGGTGCCTGTAGGTTGGGATTGATGCTGTCGATGATAAGAGGCACATTTCTGTCTAATATATCACAGCAGTCTCATAGGAAAACATAAACGAATAATAAAACTAATCTGATATATATACAAGCAAATAATTCTGTTTCTCATCACCATGTAAGTGATTGCGCTAGACAGAAATTAAGTAAATATCATCTTGTCTATTTTCAATTGTAATTGCAATTTGTTATATGGCAATTCAAGAGCTATATTACTATATTACTATCTATATTACTATCTATATTACTTCTCTTTTCTCATTTCCTCAGGTAAGCTTTCACTCAAATGAGACAACTGTAGTGGGAGAGACGAACAGAGCTGGTTTTATTTAGTAGCAGTAAGGAGACAGTAAAAATCCGACTGCAAAACATTAGCAATGCTTCAGTATTACTCCAGATTCATAGCACTGGGAAGTGGCAAGAAAAGCTTTGTTTATACAAGTAAAAGAGAAATAAATAATCGCAAGAGCAGATTGTTCACACAGAGTGAAGGTCCAGCATGGTTTGGACGATGTACCAAAAGTGGTTCTGATTCTCAAAGTTGGTTGATGAAAATGACATCATTTTGTTCTGAGGCTCATGTCCATCTTGTCACAACCCCCTGATGAACGCTTTGCCTAATGCTGCATGTAAAACTATTGTGTGAATTTTGAGTGTGTGTTTGTTGATGCAGAAAACAGCCCCATTTACTCAACTTCCAGAAGGCATTTTTCTGCCACAGAGTAGGATGGATAGTTCTGAGGAATAATTGGCTGTGAGAAATTATGCACTGTTATACCAAAGCACTGAACTCAACCTGCTTGGCTCTCGTCCAATGCGGCGAGTGAACATCACCAAGACGACTTATGTTTTTTTTTGTTTTGTTTTTTTGGCTTCTGGTAACAAGTGGAAAAAAATTTGATGTTAACCCCTTCAAATTGATTTCAATTAAAGCAGGCAGCATAGTTCATAAAAATACACACGCATAATTGTTATGATTAAAATGCAAGGCACTTATTATTATTCCAAAAAGCAAAAAGAAAGTTCCTATGCGTAAAGTGACAGTGTTGAATACAATACATCAGATACATGAGTCAAGCAGCATACCAGGAACTGACCTGTCTGATAGTTCTTGCCACCAGGCTCTCTAGTACTGGTCCTCGATCTTCATGTAGAAGATGAACTTCATCGAGAATCAGGAGACGCACAATTTGAGAGAGAGCCACGTCTCCAACACTTTTCCTTGTCACAACATCCCACTTCTCTGGAGTTGTCACCAACATCTAAAACAAGGGTGAACACATAGGTGCCTGTTCAAATGTTACATTTAGGCAGAAATCAAGACTGGAAACAAAGCAATCTATTCACAGCAATAGGCAAGAGAATGGTAAACTGCAGACACTAAAGTCCCTGCCAGAACACCTTTTTATCCTGTGACTGATACATAGTTATCTGCCGTGCATCTCGGTCTCGATACCAATATCATGGTAGGTAGTCACAAACCAATAACAAGTTTGAATTGTAAGGCCTAATACTGTAAGGTTACAGAGTGAATGTGATACAGTAAACAGCAAAATAAAATAGAACATACAGCTGTGAAGGGCTGCTGGAGCTCTCAGAGTGAAGGCATCGTCTTTTCTTCCAGTGTTCCAGTTAGATCAGAAAAAGATCAGTATAGTCTGATGCCTTTATTGACATTCATTGACTTTGACTGTAGTACTTTAAAACACTGAATTTTGACAACGGGCAGCATAACAGGCTTCTAGGACAAAGATATGTGTCAAGGTTTCATGTGTATGGTGGAACTGTAATTTAAAACACACTCAAATAGACTGAACCAAAAAAATCCAGTATCGGCTTCTAAATCCCTTCCTAAATTTCAAAATTTCAGACAGATAGTAAGAAATAGATTGCTGTGTATTGCAGACTTCTGCCCAGGTCCTTCTTGAAAATGAGATCCAGATCTCAACGGGGTTTACCTGGTTAAATAAAGGGAAGAAAAAAAAAAAATAAATGCCTGACTAATTCACCTTTGTGTTCTGCCAAATTCCAGATACAATTGAAAAAAGATAAATAAAGAGACACATTTTTTCCCGCTGTCTGAATTTAAATCAAACCAAAGTTTTCTTGCTTTAGGTCTGGTAGCATTACCAAAATTATTTGTATTTGCTGAATGCCAGAAAACTTAGCAATTTGTTTTAGAGATCGCTTTGAAGTTTTCTATGAATTCACAAGTTAACACATTTGTTGAGTAATTGCCTTTACATGCTTTTGATGATCTACGATCTATTCATTAGAATAGATCAGCACATTCACTTGATACTTTATATGTATAGCTAGATGATGGAGTGAATGCCAGTTCAATGATATGGCCTAAAAATAATAATGGTTTTTAGCTGTAAAGTATCCTTGAGTGTCCTGAAAATGCTTTCAAATAATAATAAATAATAATAATAATAATAATAACCCCAGCATTGCCACTATTTAGTTTAGAATTTGCATTGTCCATCCAGGATATTATGTGATTCAAAGAAAAGAGGAGAGGTTGAAGGAAATCTGTGGATTTTAGTGAGGTGCAATAAGTTGTCACCAACTTATACATGAAATGAAATAGTGTATATCCTGATGATGCTTCTGAGTGGGATCATATAGTTAAAACCGATTGGCCCTGTTGCTTATTTGGAATGCTTATTTGAAGATGAGGTCAACCTCTAAATAGCTAAGCCACTGATAACAAAACATTATTACAGACTTTAAAGGATTTTGTGGTCTACTATATCAAATAGTGATGAGGTAGGAAAATCTGAACTGCATTGTCACCAAAATCTGCAGGTAGAAGCATACATTAGTTGAAGCAGTTGGTCCGTTCGTCCAGTTCTCCTTATCCAGAGTTGTGTTGAGGGGATAGCAGCATAAGTAAGGAGGCCCAGACTTCCCTCTTGCCAGCCACTTGGGCCAGCTACTCCGACGGAATCCCAAGGTGTTCCCAGGCCAGCCGAGAAACATAGTCCCTCCAGCGTGTCCTGGGTCTTCCCCAGGCCTCCTCCCAGTGGGACGTGCACAGAATACCTCACCAAGGAGGCGTCCAGGAGGCATCCTAATCAGATGCCCATGCCACCTCAGCAGTGGCTCTACTCTGAGACCCTTCCGGATGACTGAGCTTCTCACCCTTTCTCTAAGGGAGAGCCCAGACACCCTACGTAGAAAACTCAGTTTGGCTGCTTGAATCCATGACCTCGTTAGCCAGAGGTCATGGATACAATGACCAGGGTCAATGGGTCATGTTATATAATTACTGTGCTATGTAAAAATAATTACAGTAACACTAATCAAATTACAGTAAGATAGTAGTAAAAATTACAGTAAAACTGTAATAAAATTACAGTAAGGCTACTGTAAAAAAAATTCATTAAGGATAATGTAAAGTTACTGTAATTTCTTTACCATACAAATTATAGTAACTGCCTGGCAACCCTGTTGCCAGTAAGTTGCTGTAAATTCTACAGTGACTTTTTTAAGTGTAGGATCACTTGGACACTCAAACACCTCCACCACAATAGGTGGCAGCCCATGGAGGGGAAAAAATGCACACAAGCAAAATAGAAGTGAGAAACTGTAGCAGCGTAGGAAAAAAGCATTGCTTAAATTTTTTAGTTACTCAATCTTAAAAACTGGATTCATACCCTTCGTATTTAGCTAGAATCACTACAACTCAGAAGCACACAAAGCGCCATAAAGAACACTAACAAGACAAAGAACCTTACAATAACAGATCAATACAGTGGCAGCCTGTGATTCATCCCATGGTAAAGTGATCAGATCATGCTTTGTGTTGTGTGAGGCAATGAACAGTCAGCATGTCTCCTTTGTTTTGGCATCCCTCACAGATCAACACATTATCTATACCTAATGTCAACAGACGTTCTCTCAGCAAATTGCTAAGTGCATATAATTCTGATGCAGTTTTACTCTCTTGTTACAAAAATACTACAATGCATAATTAATCATGTGTGAACTGTTTGGCAACTTGTTTGTGGATCTGTGAATCCTATTAAAATCGCCCTATGAAAACAGTTCATTAAATTCCCTCCAGTTTGAATATAAATCAATGTATTCAGCCATTAGAGACTGGCGTGCTCACAGAAAAGGAAGCGCCTGCTCCTAATTGGAACTATTGGTTGATCTAAACGGAGGCTCCAACAAATGCAACTAAAGCCAAAGTGCTTCTTTTAATTGCTTTTTAAATACACACAAGAATTAACAAAGTTGACTAAGGTTATTTACTTTCATCAATTGATGGCAAGAAGAAAGAAATCAATCCACTAAATCTACTCATACTAAAGGTTTTGCAGAACATGATTCACATTTAATTTAAGTAACTGCTGCACAGAGAAAATGTGATAGCTTAATCACAGAAATGCTTCATGTACCTGAAGGCATACCAATATTAACCTGAAAGAGCTGATAAAAAAATGAAGGCATTACTAAAATAAGCACAGCAGCATAATGAAAGCTTGCCTATGTTGAGAGAAAGAGTGGAAGAATGTCAAAGGGTTTACAAATCTGGGAAATGTTTTAAATAAACTCATGCCAAAACATTTTAAATTGAGTTCTTAATTATGAGCCTGTTAATGCTCATTTCATGAAAACACACATAAATGTCAACCTATACAGATTTGCGTTGTTTGAAAACATTGCTCCATCTTGCCTTATGTGAACTGAAATAAACATTATTGCCATACAGTGTTTAAATGACTAATATAATTTATTTATATTGTACCAATTCACAACCAATTTTGTCTTGAGGCACTTTACAAAAAAGTCATTTCAATTCAATCATACATTGATCCAAGTTATCAAGTGTACATTACATTTGGTTAATTAAATCAATTTAAGAAGTTCTTATCTAAGGAACAAATAGCTGTGGAACCTCATGAAAAAAGTGACATGCTTGCAGGTGCTAGTATTTTAAGTTTTAATCAGACTTTGAACACATTATTCAAGCAGATTTATTAACTTTCTCATTACTATGACTAATTTGTTGTAACAATAAAAGTAAATGCCAAATTTGCTTTAAGATACAGAAGGAACTCCTCTGGAGTGACATTAAATCCATGATTGTCTTCTGGATTTAATTGCATTGGGTTATGGGTCAGAAGTGAAACCCAGACCTCTCTCTCTCAAGAGGCCCATTCCAGATCCACGATCTGGGTCTGTTCTGAAGTCTCCTCCCAATGGGACATTCATAGCAAACATTCAAGGCATCCATGCCACAGGATCGCAATCCCTTTGCATGCTCTTTTAGTGGCTCCATAATCCTTTAGGTGATTATGGAGCCATCCATGGAATGGATGCACCCATTCCATTCTCAATTACACTTGACCTACTGTCAGGAACACCACAATTGGAATTGGGGACAAAGGGCAGTCCTTGGCAGAGTCCAAGTTGCTCATCAAACAGGCTTGATTTCATGTCAAATATAGTAGCACATCTTTTGCTTTGTTTGCATTAGGTCATAGTTGGAAAAGCATCCCCACTGTGGCAACTTTAAATTTGATAGGGACAGATACAAGAAACATAGATCAAGAAAACAGGTACTATTGAACTAAATTTTTTAAAACAAAAATTAGAAGCCAGCTGAGAACATTCTCAATATATTTTCCAAAGAGAAGATTTTTTAAAAATTCTAAGTTTTAAGTATTTTGAACACGGTGCTGGCTTCAGGCTGGATCTGATTTATTGCCTGTCATCACCATATTTTGTTGTGGCTGACATGGAGAACAAGCTATGTGAGACATTTTTTTACATTACTACTATTTTCTGACAGGTGTATAGATGGATGAATCTTTACTCATTGTTAATTCGACACCAGACATGTTCAGCATATGGAAAACACCAGTGACATTTCCTGCAGCATTTATTCAGAATTTTGTGACATATACATACACAATAAGGATATTTCGGTCTGGTGCTTATCTACACAATTAACATACTCATTAATAACATTATTTTATTTAGAATAGAATAAAATATATTTTATTGATCCCCAAAGAGAAGATGTGTATTTGTTGACTACTTACGTGTTAATTACTAAGTACCTACAAATAAGGAACATAAAAAATATGATGTGAGTCCATGGGGCCTCATGCCTAAAAGAGTGCGCAGTTTTCACACTAAAACTTAGCGTACGGAAAAATTTAGAAAAGTGCGGCACACAAAAAAATTTGGATGTATGAAGCCTTGCGCACACACGTGGCTGCGCACCTTTTCTTTATAAATCCTAATTTGCTGGAAAGAGCTGCTGCTCTGCCCTGTCGCCACCCATAAAAACATATGTAAATTAGTATAAATACCCAGAAGTCTGCCACCACGTGAAGAAATAACCATGGCAACGTCCTTGTTTTTAGCAGTTTAAGTATTTATAGTAATAATAATTACATATTTTATTTAAAAGGTGGTTTCAGGGCACATAAGGTCACCTCACAAAAATAAAAATAATACATTTTAAATAAAAAAAAAAAATCCAAATTTAAAAAGAGAAAATAGCGCGTAGAGCCGGGATTTAAAGACAGAGAACGTGTCAGAGAGTCCTTTGAGTGGGAATGTGGACGTTTATTCTAAGTAGCAGAACCATGTGCATAAATTGTATATTTACAGAAGAGAAATGCTTACTGCCCAGAAAGGCGGATTCACAAAGCGGGCCTGGCTTGACTGAAGGCAGTTGCACCGGTACTGCACTGTTCCTTCTTTAAGTTTTACTCAAGCTCCAGGATGATCAGTCTGGGTAATCTAAACACTAATAAATCATCAACATTTACCAGCAGATCTCTGATCAATTGCTCCCTCTGAATCCTTCCATTAGCGGTGTTCTCCATCAGAGCCAAAGTGCTCCACAATTGCACGGCACACCTTTATCTACTGATATACTGTGATTGTCTACACACCTTGATCACCTTAAAAACAATCAAACCTTTCTGGAGTTAATCTGCTGATCTAACCCTGTTTTCTTTTCCAGTCAGAATGAAATGACCCCATAGATGCATTTTATGTGCTGAGGCGCACAGAACAATGTGTTACATCTTTATGAGACAAAAACTGAGAAAAAGTACTATTTACATTCAAGTGAGGTTTTCACATCCTTTTATTGTGAATGTCTTTATTTTGTGTGCATGTTAGCTTATTTTTTGAGGATAAATGCAGTTCAGTTTCATCATTTACATTTAAACAGTTAAATATTAAAATCCTGAAAAAAAAACATCGGCTTTGATGTTTCTTGGTCTAAATAACAATGAATGTTGTATAGTTTCAGTGGATTTAGGTGAGTTTTGACGCTTTGTAGTTTGATATTGTTCACAGAAAAAGTTTGCGTGGCTGCTGCACATTTTCACGCCAGGGAAAAAACGTGCGTATATTTACACAAACTTTTTTGTGCGCACGTACGCTTTATACATGAGGCCTGTACTCTGGTGGCCTTATGGTTCAAAATGTAATTTTTTGTATGTGTGAGAGTTGTCACGAAAGAGGCGGGGCATAATTTGGAGATCAGATCATGCATGCATTTATACCACAGTGAAGTTAGCTTCAAGTTACAGGGTTTCTTCCAGTGTGTTACAGGCCTGGCGGCACGCCGTGCTTTTCTAGCCCCACTGCCAGGATAAGCCTTTCTTGTTTATGTTTTTAGGGAAACAAAAATAAATAAATAAATCACAATTTTTTTTTTTCTTTTTAAGTCAGATGGCAAGCGAAAATGGATGGATAAATATATACACTCACCGGCTACTTTATTAGGCAGTACTGGGTTGGACCCCCTTTTGTCTTCAGAACTGCATTAATCCTTTGTGGCATAGATTCATCAAGGTACTGGAAATAATCCTGAGTCTGGTTCATGTTAACATGATAGCATCAGGAAGTTACTGCAGGTTTGTCAGCTGCACATCCATGATGTGAGTCTCCCGTTCCATCACATCCCAGAGGTTCTCTACTGCTGACTGTGGAAGCCATTCGAGTTCAGTGAATTTATTGTTGTGTTCAGGAAACCAGTCTGAGATGATTCATGCTTAATGACATGGCGTGCTATCCTGCTGCAAGTACCCATCAGAACATGGGTACACTGTGGTTATAAAGGGATGGACATGGTCAGCAACAATACTCAAGTAGGCTGTGGCGTTGACACGATGCTCAATTGGTAGTAATGGGCCCATAGTGTGCCAGAAAAATATCCCCAACACCATTGAAGCACCACCACCAGTGTGTTGTGCGTTCAGAGATCCTCTTCTGCATAGTTTTCTTAACTCACATATTGTTGTTTCGAGTTATTTACATATTCTGAATGTGTCTGAGCTTTCCAATGACGTCAAACCCTTGGAAATAAAAAAAAAGTTGTTCTTTACTACCAAGTTTGTGTGCATTAATAACATTTAAGTCTATTTGTGATTTAGAAGCACAATTAAAGAAAAATACACTTGAGTTGCTTTAGCAGAAACAAAAAATCATTTTCTGGACCATCAAATATAAAAATAATCCACCAATTTCCATCAATTGTATTTATTTATAGTACTTAAATTTATTATATATTGATTTATATTATTTGAATTAAATAAAAATAATAGTAGCTGTAGACGTGTAAGCAGAGCATCATTTACCAAGCAAAGTCATATTTACAGTTCTGACTAACTGGAGCGACTCCTACCACTAACAGTTGAAAGGAATCCAATCGCTAATGGTCAACACCATCAACCCTCTCAGCAGCTATGACCTAGCTTCCTCTGGTCATATAATATTCCTGGAGTTGTTTTCTTTCCACTGGTATCTGCAGCTTTTCTTTTTAGTGACTTTGTTTTAAGCCAGTTTTTCATTATTACTTTTAACACAATCCTTTGGTAAGCTAACTGCAGCGTTGCACTTTGAGCTCATGTTACGGCAAATAAACTGTCATTTTCATGCAGTACCTCACGGAGCACTAGGGGGCGCCAGCGGACCACCAACAGTCCAGGGATCACAGTTTGAGAAAGAGTGTGGGCATGGAAGAAGGAAGGATTCTGGAAATCCCAGGATGTAACATCCATAATTGCATCCATATGCCAGCATCCTTTCTGTTTCCATGGTAACTAGAGCAGCCATGCCAAGTGGAAAAAGTGGGAGGAAAAGGTATGTGGGATAAAGATGGAGTGAGGAGGTTAGAGAAAGATAGTTACTGGAATGCAGCATGTTAACTAATCGCTCATCCGTGATAAGAGCCCTCCTAAATGAGGTCTGTGGAATTGTGTGTGTGATCCCCATGAGAGTACACTTACAATTAAACAAATGTGAGAAAATATCACAGCACTCCAAACTGCTCTTTTCTTCTGTTTAGTGAAATATTGAAGAGTGATGAAAACTCTTCAATATTTCATTCTGATCATAAGGCTGATCAGAATGGCAGCCTCAGCTGTGCATGTATTCATACACTGATATAAAGATTGTTAAGCAATGTAGATGAAGATAAGTACCTGGACCCCAAAGTGGGGTTGCAGTTCTCATTGAAATTCAACCAACACTGGACAATGAAATTCCCATAGCCCCCTCAGCAATTCTGCAAGATAAAGATCTAGTCCACTGTTCAACAGCCAGGACAAAAGTCACAGTACTGAGTCAAAATTGAAAGCCTTAGATTATGCTTTCACAGGGAGATGGTGCTAGAGCATGTGCTCCAGCACCCTTTTTTAAAAATTGAACCTACCACCTCAGTCTACCTCTTCACAGCTGTTGTCTGGGTTTCCATGTGATACTTCACAGGTATGCCAACTATGACAGCGCTTTCAGTATCTCAGGGAGAAATCTAGTCCACTCCTGGCACTCTGCCTCTGTAGTACGTTTTTACTTCCATGATGATATCTGCCACAGCATGCAGACCAGATGTAAATTTAAATTTTAATCAGATCTTACTGTGGGCGCAGAGATATGCCTCAGTAGTTCATTTTCATTGAATGGGAATTTTCCATTTGAAAATTAAGAAACAATAATGTTTCTTCATTAAACAGTTGTTTAATGAAGAAAATGGATGTCCATTTTTGTCATTTCTGGTATTAAAAATTCTCGTGTGTGTAGAGGGGTGAAAAACAAGTAGTAAATAAAAACAGTAAGTTAGGAAATAGGCACCCCAACATAATTTTTCATTTTGTATCTTTTAATTTCTTGTAACAAGTTGTTTAGTGTTATTTCGGTTGGTCCGTGCAGTTCCGCACGCAGCCGCTGGGGGCGCTGTAGCGTTGGTGGCGTGGAGGGAATTGAGCACACAAGAAGAATAAATCTTCCGAGTGAATCTGAAAGAAGCTCAATGTGTGTGCCTCGTTTTCTCATCCACAGGTTAGTAAAATGTATTTCGATGCATATTTGTTAGTTATCTTTAAGAGTAAAAGAGGTTAATAAGCTCAGTGTCAGTAGTGAGTCACGCTACTTAGTTTGTGATGAGTGTCATGGAGAAACCGGGACATATTTCTGAAGCTGGTTAATAGCTAATGCTAGCATACTTTGTTCATGTAGTGACATAGAGGGGCAGCTGACGAACTGTGGAATCTATCGTGTTTTGCACAGTCTGAGACGGTTCTCACACAAAGGATATTAGTTTGGTCTTTTTCTTTTTTATTTGTAAAATTGACGTTTCTGTATGTTATTGCAAAAAACAATATTGTTATTACATTCAGTGAGTCAATAATGGCTGCCTATATGTGCACCTTAGTAAAGACACTGCTTTAAAGGAGCATGACAAAAGCTAAATATTAAAGTATATGTTGTTTGTGCAGAGTAAAAATATCTGTTAAAATCACTAAAAGCCATCTGTAGATTTTCTCACTGGACAAAATTCATAACGTAAACAGAATCATGTTAAAGGAATTTTCGTTTGGCTTAAAGGGATATTATGCCCATTTGTGATGTACTGAAGTTAAGGTTATCTATTGCAGTCACTGAGTGATATCTGAAGTTTTTGATATGTATTGCATATGAAGTATTGTATATGGAATATGAACACACTAGAAGAATAAATCTTCCGAGTGAATCTGAAAGAAGCTCAATGTGTGTGCCTCGTTTTCTCATCCACAGCATCACTCATTGAGGGAAGATAATTTTTCTACAATACCCTCAGCCACCCAAGGTTGCAGGGTAACATGTGCAGGCAGATCTGTCCACACAACAGATTGCAGAGAGCAAACAATATTGTATATCTGAATGACATTTTTTGCCATTGTTCCTTTTTCATTTTTTAAGGTATTTTGTAGTTATTTTCACCATTTTCACATTCTTTGTTTCAAATAAGCAATAATATTGCTTATTAATAATAATAATAAGCAATAATATAACAGCTTGCTTAAATTGGTAGCAGACTTGATATTGTTCATTACATCACTGTAAAGGGGTCACACCGCCAGATATCCAGTTAGCGCAACACAGAGCTAAGCTTAAAATAAACATATTTGCATTTAACTAGCATTTGACTTCTAAAAAAATCAACTGTGTGAATGAAATAAGATAAATTTAAGTTTCTAATTAGTCCATAGTTCAAACATTTTGTCACTGACACTTTATGATTTTAAAATGGCTTTTTAAAATCATAAAAGCCATCTTAACAAACAGAAAGTTGACCAAAATGACTTGGCATCACGTTGGTCATCAGTCTACTTCCTGTGTCTGGCTGAATGTTCCAGGAAGTGTAAAAAAAAGTGCAAAACACCTGCAATAGGATTGCTTCTTTACCAAAGAAGCAATCCTTATAACTGCATCCTCCACCTGATCAAAGTCATATAATGTTAAAGTGTCCAAGCTTTCAGAGCAACTTCATCTGTCCACGCTTTCATGTAGCAGGTTTTTCTTTCTGGTTATTTTGTGTAGGGGTTTGTTTAAATAACAGCCAAGGAAAAAGACGAACAGATGGTCTGAACCTGTGTGGGTTTACGACAGTGTATTTACCTGTGTTCGAAGGATCTCTCCTTTGGTTAACTGCATGTCTCCAGTGAGTTCTTTAACAATGATGCCCAGGGGTTCCAATCGCTTACTGAAGTAATTGGTCATCTCAGCTGCCAAGGCCTTCATTGGAGCCACATATACTATCTGCAGAGAGAGGAAGGGAGAGAGAGAGGTGTGGAAATAAATAGGATACATGTAAGTGAGTGCTAAGGTGAGCAAGGTAGAAAATGGAGGTAGATGCTGGAAGGACACTGTGGTGATAATTGAGAAAAAGAGAGGTAGAATCATTTGTTTCCTGGCAACCATTACAAATCACAGTTCATGGAGAAGACAGCTGCTTGCATGAGGAAAATTTAATGGTTGATGTATGAAAAGTGACTATGTAATAAGATCTAAAGATGAAGAACAAAACTCTTGGATGTGTTTGAATAAAAAATCAATGGTAGAATATTTTAGAGGTCAAACACTGTGGGTTCCTGTGAAAACAAGTTTGGTAGTCGCTAACTTTATTGTTACAGGCCCAACTTACATTGAAATTGTTCATTTATTGTGCAGCTTTCTGAATTAAGAATCTATGTTGTAAAAAATAACAATAAAACCTCACTTATATCAAATAGTATTTGAGCTGTAGATTTAAATGTAATAAGTCTGAGCTGGGCTGAAGTAATACATAATGCTAACCATTGTGTTGAAATGGATTGTTTGGATTAAATTAGTTGGATTTAAAGATATTAGCCAAAATTTGGGGTTAGTTCCACTTTGTCTACATTTCCTCTGAAACTTAGGAAATGAGTTCACTTCTGATCCCACCATTTCCACCTGCTGTAGTGACATCTTAAACCTGAAACAGTTAGTCCAGTCAGCTCCTAAATCACAGCATGATCCTAAGAGAAAAACTAAAACAATATCTTGCTGATGTTTTAGTGAGCGATATGAGAGTCAGACCTTAAATTCATCCTTTTTAATAATGCCACCAGGCTGTAGGTGCTGACGGATCTCATGCAGGACTGTCAGCATGGCGATGTTGGTCTTGCCAGCACCAGTCGGAGCGCAGATCAGAAGGTTTTCATTGGTGTTGTAGGCTGTCTCAAATACTAGAGACTGGATCCTGTTCAGACGCTTCATTCCCTTGAACACCAACTGTCCGACCTGAGCATGAAAATTTAGCAGAAGGATTAATAGAAGGGACTGGACCATCTGTGACTCAGGAAGAAGAAAAAAAAATCTACCTTAAAGATGATGACTATCATGATGATAATGGAACATTCAATTAGGAAAAAAAAAGATCAATATAGTTTTTTTCCTATCAAACCTTCAGTTGTCATTGAAAGTGAAAAACATCATGTCTTTGCTGAGCAGTTTCCACAGATCAGTTTAATGTAACTTTTTAATTTAAATGTAAATTAAGAATTTATTCCAATTTAAAATACTAAAATAATTTTTTTTATCTTAAATCTAATTTAAAATGGGGAATGAGCAGGGAATGTCCAAGCAAAAAAAAAAATAAAAAAAAGATAGGAAAACACAGTTCAACAACTGACAGAGTCACTCACACAGCTGAGTGGTGGTTAGCCAGTTTCCATTGGCAACTAGATCTGGGCCAGCATCAAAATTTTTTGTGAAAATGCCCCCATAGCCAGTCACCATTCAGTGATAACCCCACCCTCTAGATTCTGGTGAAGTAAAATGCAGGCAAGTGATCTATGACAGTGTCACTGTCTGAGCCAAAATGTGTCTGAGGTGACTGTGCAGTGAGTGGGGCATCAAAAACCACAGAGAAGAAAAGTGTATATGTTTGATCAGCTGTCACTCAAACTGCCATCCATCTGGCTTCACTATGGCAACAGAATGTGGGTGATGGCCCTCAAACTTACCCTGCCTCTGATAAGCACAGAGTGCCACACACTCACACAATACTGTAAAAATACAAGCAACCAAGGTTCCTTCATTCCATTATGAAAAACAAGTCAACCACTCAGACTGTGGAGGCCAACTTAATGTATAAAATATTCAGTTACTGTTAAAACTTATTTGTTTAATTAGTAATTTAATAAGGGCATTTATTGAGGTTTAGGTAGCATTATTATATTGCATGTAGGTAATTTCATAATGTTTTATTATGAATAAGTGCTTTATTTGAAGTTTGTATGTTTTATAGCTTAATTGGCCACTTTACATGCAAATGAGGTGTGCCGTAAACGAAGGATAGAGAATAGAGACGGAAAGGCGCTACAAGTAAGATCAACAGAGCCACACAGTTTTTCAACCGTAGTTTGTGGAGGTTAGCTAAGAACCAATTGCTCTTGTAAAAGATTTACGCAAAAACTGTGGAATAAATTTTTCTTTTGCATCATTACATTGGAGCTGTGGAAGTTTTTATTTTCTTTAAACACAACAGTAAAATCAGCTAAATTAACCTTGGGGCAACACATGTTGTTGAAAAACCAGCTTTGTGGATTAATTATCATCTGTGGACGTATTTCAAGCAGCAACAAAGAAAAAACCAAGCTGGAAGAAATGTGAATCGTGGAAATATTTTATTGAGAAAAATGCTGAGTCACTGTCAATGCTAAGCGTTCTTCTATCCAATCTGCATACTTTTCCGATCAGCAAAGGAATTTTCTGCTGTTGCCATTTGGAAAATTTATGTCATGAACGTTGAAAAAGAAGATACCGTGGTTACAATGGAAGCTAGAGCAGTAAAGGTCACACCTAAAGCTATGGAAGAAAGGTTGCAGCGTGCAATTGGTTTAAGAAGAGTCAAGTTGGCAAAGTTAACAGGGCAGTGAATCAGCTGTGATGGCTGATAGAAACTGAAGATGACATCAGCTTAACTGAAGCAAGTCAGTTAATGAAAGATTTTAATAGACTGTTTGGAGAGTTTTGTGGTTTGAACACAGATGTAAAGGAGCTGCTCCAACAAATGTCAGAAGAGGATTTAAAATTAGATCAAGAAAACTGGTTTGAACCTAAGGCTTTTGCTGAGACAGCTTTGGCTTGGATTGATGAGGAGGCTAAGTGCACAGCAGAGGCTGAAAAATGCAACGATGAGATTAATCCATTCGACAGCGTATCTAATGCATCTTTGTCAAATCGAAGTCGTAAGAGCTCTTCTGAACATGGTTCTTGTGCATCATCGTCTGCATCCTCCACACGAATGAAAACAGTTGGAACGAGCTAAGCTGTTGGTTCGGGCATCATCTTTGAAACAGAGAAGCTTACACATTCAAAGAGAGGTTAAACTCAAAGCTGAAAAGAAGGAGCTAGAAATACAAACAGCTCTAGCAGCAAATGAGGCAAAGATCAAGATCCTATCAGAATATGAAGGTTGTGCATCCAAGACATCCAGTTGTGCATCCAAACTGGATGGAATGAACTCCTACGTGATGTCGCACTGAACGGAAGATTTGTTTGCTCAGCAAGTCAAATAGTCCTTTCCCAATGCAAGAGAGTTAAGTATGGAACAATAATGTTGTTCAAAATGTGCATAAAACACACTGTTACCTCTCAGCCATCACAGACACCAAGTGCTCTGCAGGATGTAGTCGAAGTGCTAACAAAGCAGCAGAAGTTGGCAGCATTGCCCCCTCAGAACATTTCCATTTTTAAACGGGACCCATTAGAGTATCGGCTATTCATTCGGGCATTTGAACATGGTGTGGAGGATGAAACAGAATGCGACAAAGATCGGCTGTACTACATGGAACAGTACACAAGTGGACAGCCACGAGAATTGATATGTCTTCATATGGAACCTATGCGTGGATATAATGAGGCTAAGAGACTTTTGGAAGAGCACTTCAGAAACGCCTACAAGATATCGGTGGCATACATTAACAAGGCTTTTGGTTGACCAACCATCAAGTCTGACAACAGAGAAGCTCTTCATGCGTTCGGACTCTATCTCACTGGATGTCGTAATGCAATGGTAGATGTAGAGTATATGGAGGAGTTGGATAACACAACCAACATGCGTGCCATCATTGCCAAGCTCCCATACAAAATGAGAGAAAGGTGGAGAACGCATGCTTGTGGAATCTTGGACTGCCACAGTCTGTTATCTATGTTTAAAACATAGATAACTTAAGTAATTTTTTTGTGAAAAACATTTACTTAAGATTTGGTTTACTGCACGGTACTTTTTTCTTTTACTCGAGTAACATTTTTACTCTTAGTTGAGAAGACTGCTTTTGCATTTAAAGGAATAGACTTCAGAAATTGGAAACCTTAGATTTCTGTAACATATGAGCTAATGTTCATGCAAATTTGTGCATGTTACTCAACATTTTATACATGTCACTATTTATATCCTTATTGTTTATTTTGTAATAATAAACATGGTCATTTTATTTGAAATGTTACATAAAGGTTTGTTTATGTATTTATATTAAAGTAAAAGCTTGTTTAGTCTGCCCCTCCCCCCACTGCATAGTTGGGTGTATGTTGTCCTGTCCCGTTCAAGTTCACTCAGGATTTTAAACAAACACACAATATCAAAATTTATAAAAATGACAATGGCGTGAAGCTATTTCTTCTCTGGTATTATCCATCACTGGTACCAGTATTATCCATCACAGTGTTAACCAGTGATGGATAATACTGGTTATCCATCACTAACCAATACAAGAGTGACTGGAACACAGCCACAAGCAGACTTCTTAAAAAACTTTATTTCTAGCTAAAGAATATTATGAGCAGAAATGCACAGAGGATGATACAATTAATTATAATCATGAAGAGATTAAAAACAAACAAAAATAACACTCAATATCCCAAGTCAATAGGCAATCTCAAAACATAATTGTCAAAGTCACCAGACCAGGGAACACCAACAGAAGAAAAATGTAAGATCCACATTAAAGGCCCCATCTGACGTTTGAATCAGAACTTTTAGCTGTTAGACCAAAACACTAAGACAAATAAAAAAACAGGCAAATCATACATATTGTACTGAAAATCTTGATTATGTGACAACTAAATGACACATTTTGACTGAACAAAATTAAATCACATCTAGATTCAAAGGGATAATAAACTGCTAAACATTTTTTTTTTTCCTTTTTCATAAAACAGTTATTTCCTTCTGTGTTCCTTCTTTTCCCATAATAATGCTGATTCAGGAAGCATACGCAGCAGTATTATTTATTCAAGAATTCATTAGAAGTATGTCATCACTTTCCTCTTTCCTTCACTTCATTCCAGCACTCACAGAAAGAGTGTATGTCAGGCAAGGAAATGCTGGGTTCTGTTCGGAAGTTGGCCCTGGAGACCAGCAGGAAGGAAGAGGTTATTAATGTATCAAAGAGTAACTTTATTAGAGTTCATTTAAGCTGGAATATGTAAGGTGAACTGCTACAGTGAACTGCTTGGTGACTTGAGTGTATGTTGCAGCTATAGTTTGTGCACTTTACTACTGGCAGCTAACAAAACCCAACACCATAACACACCTGCCAAATAAATGTTTTACCTGGAAAAAGCCAAAAGCAATTTAAACCGGGATGCAGTCAATGTACCAAATAATTTGTGTCCAACCAAATGAGGCAGAATCAGTGGAGAGCCAAAAACATCTTAGAGGTTTGTATTTTTTTTTTTATTATTATTAAAAAAGTCAATTATTTAGCTTAAAAACCGACATAAGACTAAAACCCCAAAGATACTAAAATTCATCCAACCATAGACTTCTAACATTAGCAGGCCATCTCTACGTCAACATGGCATATGGCATACCCTGCTTTAAAACCCATCTGTATATGTGTAACAGAGCAAGCCTGCCCTGCCGAAAGCTGAGCAACAAACAAAACACTAAGCACTGCAGAACACGTTGCTCTGTGTTTGGTGCTCAAGATAAAGGGTTTTGTGAGGACATAAGGTCCTCTAAAATTAGACACAACAGCGTACAAGTCTTTAAAGGGATGCGGGATTAGTTGTAATAATAGACTTTATTTGAGAAATATTTATATTGGATGTAAAAACAACATAGAAAAAATGGTGTAGGTTGTTTGGTTTTTATAAACTTAAATAAAATATTGCCATCTTGATGGCAGCATAAACGTTGTCATCTTGTTTATGCTGCAATGCATTCTGGGTACATGATGAAGGTTAGGTTGGATTGCGCTAGCTCCATCCAGCCAAAACAGCAATGAGTAAAGTAAAACCTATTCAACTTGAACCGGAGCGCATTGAAATGTAGAAATCACAAGAGGTAATGAAGATGAGGAGGACCAAACGAAGGAAGAGGACAGATGTGGCAGAAGAAACTGGTGTTTGTGCTGCTACTGCTGCCACCTTCAGCTTCATAAATAACGACTGATGCATCACCTCTGGTCGGACTGTGTGATCCGTTAAGTAATTCTGTAAGTAGCTCTGTGTCAGGTCCAATCTTCGGTCCTGTAACACCTGTTTAGTGTCCGGTCTTTGGTCTGCTGCTGGATCTGTGGTTTCACATTCAGTACCAAAGGCAGTAGCAATAACTTCCTTAACATTTTAAAGAGCTTCCAGTGGTGCCAGTTTCCTTTTTTTTTTCCATGTGGGAAGCCATGCAGACTTACCTCACTATTTGTTTATTTTTTATACTCCAGCCAAAAACAACACAGTGTGGCAATTCACACCAATCAAATACAATATAATAATAAAAAACTGAGGTAAAGTTAGAGTTCTTGTGTTTACTCTGTAGATTTCAGTTCAGAACAGATCAAAGTGCATCATTAACCCAGCATTCATTGAGCAGGTGAAACAATGGCAACCTAATGGGTGGAAAACATAAAAAAAGAAATAACATCTTTGAAGCAGTCATGAGTTTTTATGTATCTCAAACAGGAATTCTTTAGTTAATAGGAAAATTACAACATATTTAGATCAACATGTCCAACTAATCATGGATCAATTTAACAAGACGGACATGAATCTAGCAGTATCTCAATATCTGGTGAAGTGTGATGTGATCTAAGCAAAAAATACCTGGGATAAGGGAGACCATATCCAACAATATTAAAGTCACAGGTGAGTTTAGAGAGTGATATAACTATATGTATGTTTTTACAGTGAGAAAACCTCTCACTAATACAACTGTTTTCGATGGACTGGCGACCTGTCCAGGGTGTACCCAACCTCTCGCCCGAAACATTAGAGATAGGCACCAGCACCCCTCCCGACCCCACTAGGGACAAGGGTGTAGAAAATGGATGGATGGATGGATGGATGGATGGATGGATGGATGGATGGATGGATAATACAATTGTTCCTTCCAACCAACTTAGAAAATGATGTGACAGTCAATGACAATGCTTTTGTCAACAAATGATGGCTTCACTAGCATATCTGTCAACTTAGTGCACCATCCACAACACTCCTCTCCTACTCTTGGCTCAAGCCCTCCGGCAAGTGCAGCACCCACCACTTCCTATGTGGAACCAGTCTTAGTGAACAGATTCAGAAATATGACCCAGAAACATACCTCCTCCAACTGGCACTCCTTATCTCTACATGGGGGATAATGAGGCATTCTTAAGCTAGAGGAGATGCACAGTCCCTGGAAGTAAAGTTTTTAAATAAATTAAAAAACAAATCAAAGAATTGCAAGAGCAGATGTATCACTGCAACGACACTGACAAACATAGGAGACTTCTTTTACTAAAATCAGAATATAACAAGCTCACTACCTACAAAATAGCAACTAATCTACTGTGGTTGAAACAATCATATTACAATCAGGGTAAGAAGGCAGGAAAACTCTTAGCTTGGAGGCTTAAAAAGTTACAGACAAATCGGACCATAAATTTATTCAAATTAAACATTGGTGAGAATCTGGTGGATCCAAAAAGCATAAATGATGCATTTGCAAAATTTTATGAAAACTTACATACATCCCAATATCCAGACAACACAAATGAACAGAAGCAGTTTCTGGACCAACTTCAATTTACAAACCTGTCAGAAGAGAGTAAGAACAATTTGAATGATAAGCTTAGTATTCAAGAACTTAAAATGGCTCTAAGCCACATGAATTTTGGTAAAGCCCCTGGGCTCGATGGTCTACCAATTGAACTTTACAAGAAATTTCCAGATAAATCACTGCCCCCTCTACTTGAAGCATTCAATGAATCTTATGAAAAAGGCATACTGCCCCCATCATTGGCAAATATTTCTCTTTTATTAAAGCCAGGTAAACCCCCAACAGAAATGAGTTCATATAGACCCATTTCTTTAATGTCCTGTGACACAAAAATTCTATGCAAAGCTTTGGCTTGAAGGATTTAAATGCATATTCCTAATTTAATCTCAAATTACTTAAATAAATTTGTTATTGGGAGTCAGGCCTTTCACAATACCCACTGATTACTAAATATATTATATTCAAAACAGTTTGCTATGGATCATGCCTTTCTGTCATTAGATGCTGAAAAAGCTTTTGACAAGAGATTTGGCCTAGAGAAAAAAATTGTTAAAATGGATTCAATTACTATACACTGAGACAATAACTAAAGTTGCAACAAACAGTCAACTTTCAAGATCTATAAATCTTTGTAGAGCGATACAGCAGAGATGTCCGCTGCCCCCCCTTCTTTCTTGTTTGCCATTGAGCCGTTTTCCATGGCAATATGAAAATCTCCTGATATCAATGACATTCTAATTGGAGATGTAAAGCACCGGTTGTCTCTTTTTGCAGACGACATTGTTTTGTTTTTAACTAATCTGGAAGAGTCTGTTCAGGCTATTGATAAAATTCTGAAGGAATTTGGAGAATTCTCAGGATATAAAGTTAACCAAAAGAAAAGCTCCTTATTATTGCCGAACAGAAATAACCCTTCTATGCAAACACAATTCATATGTACCTATGAGAGCTTCACCTACCTAGGAATTAAGATTAACCCAGATATAGAGAAGATAGTTTCTATAAATTACAATCCTTTAGTACAGAAAATATTAGACTCCCTGATAGCGTGTATTAATATAATTAAAATGTCAATTCTCCCAAAATTCTTATATCTTCTCCAGTCCATTCCTTTCTACATCCCAGCTTCCTGCTTTTCCTCTATGGATGAAGCCCTTACCAAATTTATATGGAACAATAAATGCCCCAGATTGCGCCTCTCTCTTCTTTATCTGCCCTATGATCAAGGTGGGCTTAGAGTACCGAACATTAAGCTGTATTAATGCGTGGCGCAGCTTTGTGCTGCTACTTGTTATTTTTTCACCAGTGACATACCCTCTTGGGTACAGAGAACAACTCATTAACATTACCTCTGACATCCTGTCTTTACTCAGCTGAACTTAAACATCTGTTTAAAAAAACCCATCAAAAATCCTTTTCTCAAAAACACAATATCAGTTTGGCACAACCCTCATACAGTCTTAGATGAGGTGTCCAAGATCTCATGTCTGTCACCTATTTAGGGAAATAGGTGACAGATAGGTGACAGGAAGAGCAGGCAGAGGTTTTAGAATATGGCTTAAATAAAATAGGGGACCTTTATAGTGAAGGAATTTTGATGTCAACAACTGGTAAACAAATACAGTCTACCCCAAAAGCACTTTAAGTACTTTTAGAGTAGAAGCTTTGTTACTGCCTCATTGAAATCTACTGCTGAACCTCCACTTTCTACCATAGTGGAGCCATTCACCAACATCAGAGTAGAGGCCTGTTTTCCAAATTTAATATTTTTCTTTTAGCATTGGAAGAAAATATTCTCATATTTACAAGCATGAAAAACTGATCTACAAACAGAAGTCCCTGAGGATGAATGGAATAACTCATGTCTATTGGCACAAACACAAAATATTATCACAAGGTTTAGATTACTACAATACAAATGGTTATTTGGAACGTATATCACTGCTGTAAAACTTCACCATTTCAATTCAAATATTTCTGATGTGTTAAATGTAATATAGATAAGTGTTTCTATTGTATGTGGAAATGGAGCTTCAAACTTTCTGGAAGGAGGTTACCATGTTCATCTCTAGCTTGATTGAACAGGATGTTCCAATGGACAGTAAACTTTACTTCCTGCTCATTTTGCCTGATGGCTTTAAAAGACCTACGGAGAGAAAGAAGCTTGTGAGTTTTTGCCTCTTGCAGGCTAAACATATGATTGCTCTGAAGTGGAGGAATAGAGAAAGACCAAAGACAAATGAATGGATCAAACTATTGAACAACAACATGGCAACGAAAAAACTGACTTGTATAACAAAAGGAAAGCTTTAAGACTTTAAAGATATTTGGTTTCCCTTCCTAGGTCTTGTCAAACACTGTGACATGTAAGCTTAATTTTTCTTTTTCTTTTTGTGCAGATAGAGTGAGCCCTGGGGTTGATTTTTTAGGGGAGGGTGGGTGGAGGGAGGGATTGCACTGTATGTTTAGGATTAGGGTTAATTTTTATAAATTCTTTTTGTTTTTCATATGTATAACAGAAAATTCTGTTTAAAAATATTTGGGAAAAAAGTAACTACAAGAAAAGATATTAAGTTCACAAGATTCAATATTTTATTTTTTTTTATGTCCTTAGCATAACACAACAATCAATAACCCCACAGGAACATGGACATAGTCTGCCAAGGGATCTGAATCATGTGGATATTAAGAAAAGTAAAAATAAAAAAGAAAGAATGAGATGAAAATTTTGATTTTCTTGTGTACAACCTCTGACAAACAACATACAAGAGACACTGTAGTCTCTTGTACGATGGAAAAGGTTGAGGATGACCTTTTCTATCGTCCTGCAGGATAGCAGTCCACATGGCAACAACATCATTGCTCTACAAGAAGGGAAAACAACACAAGTAAGCAAAAGCATTTTCTGAAGAAACTAAATCACATTTTTCCACAATAAGTGATAGAAAAATAATTGTTCACCCTGTTGAGAGGACTTATTTATTTTCTGGCTAAGACCGATTAGAATTTTGATGGTTGTACAATGGCAATTTTCTGACCTGCTATCAGCTGACTGGTACATTAATGCCACATACTGTTGCTCAATCATTCATTATTTTAACACAACCAACCGTGTTTTTTTCCCATCTCAATTACTCATCCACCAGCTATGCAAATGTTTCCTCAAAAGAAATATAAAAAAATTTCCCGTTGATACAGGATCAAACTGGTTGGTTTTGCCTATAGTTTATTGTATAAGAAAGGGTGTGAAGAAGAGTAATTCAGCTGGAAGAAATTAAAAACTTGCAGAATTTCCTTCCCCTTAGAGTCTGACAGAGTTCTTACCCTTCCTTCAACCTGGACAAGAATCTCGGGTAGTGTAATGTCAACGACTCCTTTTCAGACTTAAATGCTGCAGGGAAAATCATTTGTCACTGTGGTGAACTCTGGAAAAACAGTAACACTAAGGGCTAACTCTCAAAATAACATTCCATTCTCCACCGTACTACATACAGCAACGAAATTAACATCTTAGATTTTACAATGTTTCTTCCTCTACAACAATCTTTAAGTAGTAAATTACCAGGAGCTCTGTGAGAAACTCACCTTCCTCCATCACAACCAGAATAGGAAGGAAGGAAGTGATGTCAGAGGAACCAAAAATCAAATAAACTTTCCCAAAATTATGATGTTTCTTTTGGAATAATAATTTGAAGATAAAGATACAAGATAATAAAATTAAGATCATAAAAATACATACAATGGACAAATGGGGAATTTTTGGTGGAAAAAAATTACATATGAAGAGAATTATAAGAAAGCAAAATCATAAAAAACAAAGAACAGCTCTCACTAACAGACTTGAGTCCTCTCGTTCATAGCATAGAGCCATTCAAGAGAATCAGGTTGTTTGTTACATTACACTTCACATGGCCGAGTGGCTACATGAATGTTAGCAGGCTTGGCTTATGCTTACATACTTGCTAAAGCGCTGCAATTGAAAGATTGTTGGTCAGAGCTCTTATTATGGACCAAAACGTTAAAGGCTCTCAAGTAAAACACATGGCAGTTTTGGCTATTGCTAGCCCCATGAGCCCATGCTAACATTAGCATTAATCTGCAAATACTTTTATGCATCACCTTTCATAAATAAATTAACCAGAAACAATAAATTGAGTAATAAAAGCATACACAACATATTTGTAATAATACGAATATGTTAATGACAAATTACTCACCTATAGAGAAGTCTTCTTCTTCCTGTTTGTGAAAGTCCACAAACATTCTGGAAGCTTCCACAACATCTTTACTGTGCATGCACAATGCACAACTCAAGCATTCATTTCAGTAACAAAAATATTCAAGTCCAGTTGACACACAACTTAGTCTTTCTCAGGCTAAACCTGTACATTTCTTACATTTGTCATAATAATGAAAGTAAATCTACGTTTACTACTGATATCAAAATCAGACCTTTGATGAACAATTGAGTGAAATAAGACTATTGATCTGTTTTTAACCATTATTTTACCAGACAGTATTTGTAAGCACTTTGAACTGCCTTGTTGCTGAAAATGTGCTTTATAAATAAAATTACCTAAACCTTTGATCTTAAGGGACGTGTGTACATAAAAATGTAAATGGAGACATCTGTATGGTAAGTGCTACGTTCTGCTGTGAGATGAGTGGAGGAAATCCTGCTAACTGTCCAAGTTATCGTCTGAGATGGAACTTAAATATACTAAAACTATAGGCCACTGAGCTTCCCACAATTTTGAGACTTCTGCGCACTCATTCCAACAGCTCACTAGAGACAGACAGAAAAACAAATTAGTTGAGAGGCTGGCTCTCATTTTGATTTATCGACTTTGTCTGTTTGTGATGAAAAGCCAGTGTCCTTAAATCTTTTAAAAATGCTAATTAATGCAAATAAATGCCTGCCCCAGAATTCACCTTGAGATAAAGCATATACATAGTAAAGAGAAATTTTACATCATTTAATGATCTTTGGAAATCTTTGGTGGGTTTTTATTCTTTCGTTAAAAACACTGGTCTTATTGCTATGGTAATATATGCATACACATCTTTCAATTGAAGATTCAACTGCAGCTGCCAAGAGATGTCTCAAGGGTGTGATTTCTGTAATGTTGAGAGTATCATACTGTACTCCAACAAATGTTATACAGCTATAAACCTAAAACACAAAACACTGCTTCATTGAAATCTGGCCCATCAAGGGTTTCCTCAGCCAGAGAACACTGATAAATGTGCAATAAATGTTTTTCCTCCTTTATTTTATCTTTTCTTTCTGATAAAGAAAGAAGAGCTCAAAAAGATAAAACTCTGAAAAGTTTTAATTTTCCAGAGTATTGTTTAATACTCTGGAAAATATTAAACAATAAGAACATTCTCTAGGTATTCTTTATGACTGCCTCTTGCAATGTTTGACAATGCTATATTTATATGTTAATAAGACAATTATGTAGCATATTTAAAGCATTTCAGTGGATTAAAAAAAAAATCTGTGAAAAGGCAAATACTTTTTCATAGCTCTGTATATTCTCCAGCTGATCCATCAGCTGAATAAAATGGCTATAAATCATAATTGCACCGATTTCCAGAAAAAAAGAACAGGCCTTGAGACGTAGTCAAACTGACAGCATAAGAAGAGATGCCAGGTTAATTACGCTGCCTAAACATAAGACTTTATCAAGAGAAAATTAAGATAAAAAATATGCAGAGGCAAAAATCTAATTTTTTGACTTTTCTCCTACTTTACAGTTACATTCTCACAAAGAAATTATGTAAAAGCAATCAGTTGACGACGTTGTTGCATATAAACGCTACAAGCTAGCTGAAAGGAATTCTTATTTGATGACAAAACTTATATTACAAAAAACTGAGACCAGCTGGCTAGAACTAGACCACTGGCATGGGTGGTCTACCTTTCTGTGGCAGGATTAAATTAAGCATTTTTTTATGAGAGCATATTTTTGTTACTGAGGTAGAAGAGTTCTCAGAACCTCATCTGAGTTAACGAGAACATTGAATTTTCTTTACTATGAAGTTAATAAGGAAATCTCTGGCTTAAGAAGGTGTCCATCACCCCTTCTTGGGTGAATGCTGAAAGGAAAGGAAACAAACATGCTCATTAAACAGTGGATACACAGCCTACGGCTATATGGACAAACTGGGAGGACTGGGAATATCTCGCCAATCCACCACGCACTTAAAACACACTAATTGGACCCACAAAGATTTAAATGATTATTCAACAACAATAATTAAACACAAGTTTGGTCTATATTTACTGGCTTTCCTCTGTGTAAATTAAACAAGGAACCAAGATGCCCAGACTTCATGTACAGTATGGTCCTAAAGAAGCCAACAGGGATATTTGTCTTGTGGGCTGGCAGCTATTTTGTGTTGTGGTGTGATTACAGTAAGAATTACCATTAGCTCCAAAACTAATTAAATTCCTCTGCACATTGGTAATGGGAAGCTAAGAGATATAATTGTTGTCTTTTTCATGCCATCCTTTTAATTACTTTCTGGTTCCATTTCATTCCATTTGAATTGACAGCCTGATCAAGTTTTAATTGCCAGTTTTTGCAGACAGCTTATCAGCCAGTTCCAAGCTTGCATGCAGAGTACTAAATGACCTGGCCAAACACACTCCCAAGCACACACACAAAACAAAATCCCAAGCCTTCAGATGCATGTGCAAAATGCAAGCACAACAACCATTCGAAGCAGATGCATAGTGGAATTTGACAGAGTAAAATGCAGATGCAGCAAACATAAGGCTCATTCATTTCCCAACAGAGCAACAGCAGGAGGAACAAGAGGAGAGGGCAAAAAGAGGGGAGACAGAGAGTTGGGGGTAGGCTGTGGATAGTTAACTGTCAGGTAATCCATCACTTCATCAACAAGCTTTTGCTGAAATAGCAGAGAGCTTTGTCAGACCAAAAGGCTCCCATCTCACGGCTATCAACTTAACCAGCTAATTTAGGATTTTCAATGCTAACATTAGGGGTTTGTCTTGTCATGCATTAAAAAAGCCATGCAGGAAAACATGCAGTAAAAGAAAAACCAGTCCGACAACAAGTCAATTTAGCCAGTTATATATTCACAAATATGTGTTTTAAGTTTAGCTCTTGATTCTTATTTTTTTTAACAAGTATAATAAAAAGTAGGTATTCCATTTAGCAAAAAAAATTATATACAGGAGGCTGAAAAGAAATAACATATTTGAATTCTTTTACAATTATTTCTAAATTGGTAAATTAATAAATAATGATTTTACAACTGTTAGAAAGCAGTTTCTTTTAAATAAAACAGTAACCCGCTGAAATTGATTATTTTTGATACAGCTAATTTGCAGAACTCTGCACTATTGTCAAGGTATGACTTCTAATAGGTGCATTGTGAGAAATGCATAAATATGAAAGTTAACAATGAGCTTTGTATGGGTCTGTTTGATGGGGAAATAACATGGAAGGCAGCATCATTGTATGAAAATCAGGACATTAAACTTTAATTGTACCCCAAAGTAAGGCTGTCATGATAATAAATTTTGCTTGTCCCAGAGGTTATTGCAAGAATAATCAATAGAATACTCGATTACTAAAATATTTGTTTACAAGAGCCCTAATATTTTTGCATTCAAAGAAATTGTCTAAACCATGTCTGCTGCTTTTTTGTGAGTGTGTACATGGGGTGGCTAGAGAGCATACAGCCAGTATTCCCCAGCAGAAAAGAATCATGTTTTTCTTTTTTTTCATTTAAGTTAAAATGATTTAATCCAACTGTTTCTAGTTTTGACATTAGAATCAGAATAACATTACTTTATTAATTCCCATGGAAAATTCTTGTGTTACAGCTGCAGCAATTATAAGAGCATGAAAATGAATAAAAAATAAAAACAGCAAAACTCACTACAAATATGAAAAAAATATATACTTATAGCAATTGCAACATTACTCTAGTCAGACAATGTCCTTAAAATTTAGAAGAATGCTTCTAGGGGCTCAGATCAGTAATGTTTGGTTAATTAAGATTGTGAAAAGAGCTGAAGTTTTTTTACTTTGACTATGAAATACAAAAAAATAGGTGTAGATGAAACATCACATTGGTTGTGGATATTTAAACATAAAGCTTATTATTTTTCAGCTCATCTTTATAACCTTGCCCATATTAATTTATGGAGGCAAACCTTACTGTGTCCCAGCAAAAGAGGTGGTGCTATTGTAGCATTAATTATTTGTGGATAGAGTCAGTGCTGAGGCAATCAAAACAGAAAGAAGTGGTTCTAATTTAGGCACAGGCTCCAAACCATCACTGAAGCTGCTAAATCTTTCTGACACAATCACAGGTTTCACACTAATGGAGGAGAAAAATAATGCAATCATAACCTTCTGAGAGCAAGGTTTTTATATAAAATAAACTTCATCGATAGAAAATGTTTTAATATAAACATAAGATTTATCCCACTGTTCTTTATGAATAAAATACATAAACTCAATTTAGTTTTCTACTGATCCCTGCTGTTTTTAAATGATCAAGCTGATGCTCTGCTGAAGAAATCTGTGATTCACCTGACTTAAGTAAGCCTGGCTCGACATAGCTGCACCTCCAGAGCCTGGTTTGGTCTTTGTGAAACAGATGAAGCCAGGACGAACTGATAAAGCTGTCAAGCCTGGCTTTACCTCTGATTTGTATTGAAAAACAGAAAATTTTCCAAGCACATTTTTGTCTTTGCACCTTGACCTATTTCTGTGCTCTTCTAATACCAGGAAAAATATGTTTTGTTGAAAGAGTATGAGTTAAGGTATTATTTTAATGTAGTAAATAAATGCAGAAAAAGCAATAATATTGTATGAAAACTGTATAAGTCTATAAAACTGCTAATAGAAAATGGTTACTTTGTTCAGTTCGAAAGATTTACTTATACACTGTTGTGGTTCAAGACCTCTTTACCATAATAGATAGATTGATGGTATGATCAGAGATCTCAACAAATCACAAAAGCCTGCTGGTGGAGAACGAGAGAGAAAACAGGAACAAAGATCAGTTTAGAGAATAAATTCAGATGAATGAATTTTCTGTTTAAAATAGACTATCCATAAAAATCTGTCAAAAAGAGCTATAATACTAAAACGTTTGAGTGTGAGTGGGAGGTAAGAGTCATTCATTACTTATGCCTTTCATTTAACCCACGCACATTATGGCTCTCCTGTAGCTGCTAAAAAGCAAAGCTTTCTGCATTTCTTAATCCCTCAACCCCTTCAGACCATTTCGGTGAACATGTAGCAATTCTCAGAGCAGGTTAGAAGCCTGAGTGGATTCTGTTCAATAAGAAGCCCAGTCTATAGGGTGTGAATCTGTTTTTCAGTGTTGCTGACTATTTTTGAGTCATCAAAAAGTAAGTAAAGCTTGTAGTTGATGCAAATGCGGAATACATCAGCTCCACTACAGAATGGCATTTGCTCTCACTCACAACACACTCAGTAACAGATCTATTGAATAAATTAGGAAGGCTTTTACCACAGTGGCAAGAGCAGGATGCCTGGATTATGATTCATTAGTTAAAAAGCACCCTAATGAATTCACCACTTTTAATGTTTTGAAGTCCTATTAAAGGCACGCTGAGGTTTGTGTAACCCTGTTTTCCATTACAGCTTTCAATAAATGACAATCAGCACTCCGTCTAAACACCAAGGAGGGTGAAACATCAGACTTTCCAAACTGCCTTTCAAAATCATTCAAATAAAAGCCAAAGACTTATTAGGAATTGTGTGCTGCCGTTTCAGAGGAGTGAAGCACTTTGTTCCAGAGTTGGCCAGGCTTCCGTTAATGAACGAAGTTACTACTTGACTCTAAATAATTTCCACTGCTTAGCAGATAAGTTTGCATATTAATCTACATCAGTTTCCCAGGAACATCCAAACACCAACTGAGAAGAAACTGACCTGTTAGCCTAACCCAGTTTTCAAAAAATGAAGAAGGCACAGAACATGTAACCAAAGCGATTCTTCAATCATTCAATAATTTTTTTACCATAACTGTTCAGAGAGCTAGGAGTGCTAAAATGTGTTGTTTCATCAATCATGAATTGGAAATAAGTCTTCCAAAATGATGCAGAATTATTACAATTCATTACATTTTTAAATAATTAAAAAAACATATATATCAAAATTTGACCCCATGAAGAAAAAGTGACTTGTTTGATTGAAAGCACATTATTGGAGATACAGAGTTTAAATACATCATAGTTGAAACTAGAAAATTTCTGAAAAAAATGTCTATAGTACTATAGTACAAACCACAGGGTAAAAATAGCAATATAAATTATTTAATCATTGTATATTATTTTTTCATGATGACAGGTGCCTCCCCTGACCGCACGTTACTGGTCTTTACATATATTACGAGTACATTTTCTCACATAAATCTTAATGCATGATGGTGAATATTAATAAATATAAAATTACATATATTTTGGGATATATAAACACATACATAGATGTTTAGTATATTGCAATATATGAAAAGCGACAGTCATTTGAATATTTTACATATATTGAATATTATCTTAGATGTAATATTCATCTAAACAATACAGTGTAATACAGTGTACTTACAACATATATACTATAATCCAAAATGTATTGGAAAAATAAATAAAAATATATTACCATATATTACAGGTAATGTTTGTATTTATTTTCCTTTCGTAAGCGTATATGTATATAGTACGTTGCAGCATATAAATTATAAGGCCTCCATTCATGGGTTGTGCTTTGCCCCTGTCCCACTGCCATGGCCATATATGTGGTTACAATTGATATCAGCAGGATGTATTCCAGCACCTGCATGCTGGGCGGTGAAGGCAGAACAGTCAGCTTTGGAAAATGGGGTCAAACAACTAACAACGTCGAACAGACCATGTAACTAAAACAAAACACACCCAATTAGCCATGTTGCACATGTGTGGAAGGGCTTTGAGGAGACAAAGCTTTCAAAACCATCCAGAATACTGTGGACTTTTATCATTATTACTTAGGCATTTGTATAATAGTCCAATATTCCATGGCTAATGAAGGAATCAACAGGCAAATCCTTAGACAACCATGATGGAAATTGAAATTGACAGGCACTGAAAGGACTAAACTATTCTCAGTGCAAAAAACACCTGAGCTACTCTCATTACCAGTGGAAACAAGAGCAATGGTGCAGATGTGATTAAACCATTCATTTATCAATTTGGTATGGCATCAGACACACAAAACATTCTCTTACACATACACACACCAAAAAGCAGAATCCCTATTATGATGAGTGACAGGGGGTGAAGTGCAACAAAATGCTTTTATAGGTTCACAGGCGTTGTACTTCAGCGTCTTCATAAATAAAAGACCAAACATAGAGATGAAGGACTGACCTTTACTACAACTGCATCTTCACTAGTGATGTAGTACTGATGGATTACAAAACCCACTTCTGCAGACACAGTGGGAGCTGAGCCATTAAAAGACAATGTTGTGTGTAGACTGTGCTGGAGTCCACCACCCAAAGGACCAGAGCAAGCTGAGCTGCAGCTTTCTTAGCGTTCTCCCCTCCTATAAAATATCTGCAGCGATGTCAGGTAATCCTCCAGTAGGCTGGGGGATGTATGTACGACTATGCATGTGGATTCGTCTGTCAAGGTGTCAGACTGGCAGGTCATTGTGTTACCTGACAGCTGGCTGATAGCTACAAGACTTCTATTAAGAAAGAACATCACTCAATGGACAATGCGGTCCCTGGTCTCTCCATTTTCTGAGAAAAAAGGAAAACAGCAGCTAACAATATTCAGTTGCAACATTAAAATTAGTGTCAGATGGAGTGAATGGCACTGATTTCATCTTTAAAGGGAACTTTTGTATTAGAAAACTGGTTGTGGTATGATAGTCGAAACAAAGGCTAAGTATTAATGCTAGAAGTACTTTTATCATATCTTTTAAAACTGCACAAAACCAGAGGACTGTTGACAATACAAGCTGTAACTACTTGTACTTCAGATGTAACCTCTGTGTGCCTTTTTGTTGATTTTTTCCTCCAAAGATAAAGCAGCACTACATGATGGAACAGCTTGGACTGCCTGTGACTAAATACCTAGAAAAGACATCCCCACAACAACCTGTTAAGTTAAAATGTCTTCTGATCTATACAATTAATTAAGGAAGTTATATTGTGCTAAAACTTTTCCATAGCTGCTATTTTTATACATTGTTTCTGAAACAATGTAACTTTTGGTACTTGACAAAGGATAACTGGGGCTTATTATATAATTTTTGCTTGTTCTATAAACATGTATATAAAAAAATTAAAACAATAACATTATCAGAACAACAATAAACTCATTCATGCGTTTATCTTTAGTCGCATTAATTACTGCAAAAATGTCTTCACAGGTCTGCATAAATGAAAATTAATCATCCAGCTGCAGCTGATCCAGATCGCTGCTGCTTGCATTTTGACTGCAACCATTCTCAATGCAAAAATAGAGCACATCACACCACTTTTACAGCTCTTCCATGGAGAGAATAGACTTTAAAATACTGTTGCTTGTTTATAAATCACTGAACAGTTTAGCACCACAACACAGTATTTTAATATCTGCTGTTGTGGTATCAAACTTCCAGACCTCTCAGGTCTTCTGGTTCTGATCTGCTCTGCAGCCCCAGAAACAGAACCAAACATGGAAAAGCAGCTTTCAGCATGGAGTTAAATTTGTTTCACAGTTATTCAATTAAAAATACCTAATCTCAGCACTCTGTCCTGAACTGCAGACTTGTTGCTTCGTTTTGGGACGCAGAATGTGAATGGTAAGTAATCTTCACAAAATGACACTGTTAACGGCTACTAAAGAGTCATCCTTCTTTCAAAGAAGAAATCTTACACAACTTATACGACGACAGTCATATATGACTGTTAGCATATCGTTAGCATATCGTACTAGCTAATGTTAGCACTAGGTAAAGTGCATAAACTAGGCTTGTGTAATATTCACCTGTGTTTTTGTTAAATTCGTTAACCAGCGCACTTTTATCGAGTTACATTAAGAGTTGAAAATATCAAATGTATCTGGAGGAAATGTGTGTTAAAAACTGTTATGTAATGCCTCTGTGTGTGTATTAACTAGCATTGAAGCTAAAGTGGGAAAACACCCTGGACCACTGCACCAGTGTGTCATTAGGTCCACGTTAATCTGCACCACATATCAAGTGACCGTACAAACAAATTATTTACCAAGCACATAATCAGTGCCGTGGATGAGGGGAGGCAATGTAACTCTTGAATATATATTTTCTTCCAGATGCAAAATAAAAAACCAAGCTGGTAGATCACAGAGCGAAGTAGGATATTCACATAATTTCTGTCTTTTTTAATGGTAATTGTATCTGTATTGTACTTAGTTTAATTTCAAATTATATGGTGTTCTCCTATTTCCCTATTCTACGTAGTATAACCAGCAGAGTGCAGCTGAAGCAGGACAGCGCTTGTAGGCATTACTGAACAGAGCAATTCCTCCAGTTCCTAGAGAGGATCAGAACATGAGGATATAGACCAGCAGGTGTTTATATCCTGCTGCAAAGAGATGTCTAGGTAGGAAAGTAAGTGTTGCTTTTAAGGGCCAGGTGTATTTGGTTAGCTGTATTTCTGTAAGTCAGTTTCTTTAAAGATTTTAAAACTAATATCTCTTCTTTGCTACATTTTTGTATTCATTTTAGTACTGTTAAAGGGCGTACCCTGAACTGTGTCTGCTAGTAGTTTAAATTGATTTCAGCTACATACTTTCAGAAGAATATTCAGATTTTAACATGCATTTTCTAAGTACTAAATATTTCACTTTACTCTAACTCAGTAACTTGTGTTTACACTTCTGTATTTCACAAGCTGTAGTCCTGAGGAAGAGCTGTGTCGTGAAGGCAGGACTTCACGCCACAGCTCGTGAAGTCCTGCACAGGACCCCCAAGTGTTTTGCACAGCTGAATGGCTACCACAGAGACTAAAGAATTTCTGAAGCATGCTAAAGAATCAATGTATGTTTTTGATGAGGGAATACCATTATAACGTGATGTAAAGCTCAAAAAGGTAGATTTTATCTAATACTTTTACCCTTCGAAATGTTAATACTACAACTCGATAAAACTACTGTGTCGTAACTCAAGTATATGATCCTGTGACAATCTCAGACTTTCTCTTGTGATCAGCTGCACCATGTGGGACAGTACAATAAGCCCTACAGAATAAAAGATATAGGCTGAATCAGCTGCAAAGCAAAGCAAATGTTGAAAAAAACATCTGATTTAAATCCAACTCTGTAAAATTAAATATAATGGTCACTTCAATTCCTATAAACCTTGGCCAGATTTCTCTTCAAATTGTTTCTTTGAAGGTCTATTCATAGCACTATCACAGAATCTGAGGTTGTTAGGGTTCAAGTTTTAATACTATAATGCATCTAGTTAACAATTATACCAGCTTATAACAAAAGCATTAATAACCTTCCTAAAGAGGCACAGAGGGCCTTTTATCGCAGTTGTTTGGTGCCTTGAAACTAATTATTTCAATTGCTGCTCAATTAAAAAGTAATCCCACAGTTGCTTCTTTAGGTGAACTTTAACAATTATAAAAGAAATATTAGCAAACGTGCTCAAAAAATATTATGTATTTTGTTCTGGAATGATGCACACTTGCTTCAGCTGTTTAGTTGCTTCATTTTCCTCTTAATTCTGAAGATGTAAATGTCTTTGGATCTGTTAACTATAGAGTAATGAAATGACATGAACATTACACTGTGATGCTAGAAAAGTACCTGTCCCTCTGAAAAACAGAGGATACTGTTTAACAAAATTACCTTACAGATGAACTTACCTCATCCAGCTCAGAGATGTAAACTGGTCTCTCCTCAAAGCCAACAGGCATGGGTTCATTGTATGGGATCTCCACCTCTTCATATATCTTGTTGTTTTCTCTATGGATACCCTCGGGTAACAGCAGCTAAATGTCACAGACAGAACAAAATGCTAAAAACCCAAAACATGCCCTAAAAACTCAAAGTAATAATTAAAAAAAGTTTGGAACAACATTCAACAACATTTTCACTGATAATACAGGATGTTCTGCCATAGGGGGCCTGACCAAAACATAATGTGATTCATGATAAAAAAACATTTTTAATCAGTGTTTTATTTGTTCTAATTTAATGTCAAGGCAGCTAGCTACATCAATTTCTTTAAAGAAAATAAATCAGTTTTCCTTCACTCCAGCATTAGGTTGCTACAAAGCTTTTTTTCTGCAGGTTCTGGTTGAAAATGAACATCTGTGTAGAAAATTAGAACTTTAATACATGGTCATCATGACAAATTACTAAGGTGAGTTATGTTGTGAAATAAGGTTCAGACTTGGTGGAAGTTATCTCCAATAGACATTTTACTCTTAGGCTCTTAAAGAAGTTTTGATGAACAGTTGCATTTTTTACTACCCACAGATATTACAACATAGTGAGATGATCATAGTGGAAATATTACAGTGGGTTTAAAGCTGACACTTACAAGACTCTGGATGTGGAAAATCTTGTGATACAAGATTTTGCTATATTAGATAGGGACAATTTTCTTTGTTGTTTACATTTATTCACCAAAGGTCTGAATGAAGAAAAGTAAAACATCTGAAGTGAGTACATCCAAGGATCCACAGAACATCTACTGGTTTTTATGGAATGCATTAAGAGCAAAAAAATTGAAGAAAGAACGAAAAAAGAAATAATAAAACAGGCATGTGTGTTGTGTACTTTAGGTCTCCGACAAATTAACACATCCAACCTGAAAATAAAATTTTTAAAAAATATTCTGTGAATCAGGGTTTCCATCAGTGTATCCTAGCGGGGAGACAAGTAAAGTAAGGCAGTATGACCACAAGGAGCGATAGATGTTTTAATACACCAGTAACTGTGATATCTACCTCAGCAAAAGTTTTAAAAATCAACCACTGTCCTCTTCTGGTTTGATTGATAGACCCAACCACCAGATCATGTCTGCATGTTTAGAGTTAACAATATTCACCCCACTGCTGCCAACTCGGTGACTTTCTTGCTATATTTACCAACATTTGTAGACCAACATACCATACGTGAATTTAGAGTAAACAAACACGGATGTAGAAGCAATAGCGATAGTTTGTGGACTCATTTTAAGCGAGCTAGTGTCAGAGTCAAGCCCTGACTGAATGAACAGCCTTATCGTTATAACTATATTATGTCAGGTTAATGATAGCTGAAAAGTTGCCCGGTTTATCAACTGCGGTACCAGTTTCGCTCCAGTTCCTCTCAGTATCATTTCTGTTGATATTCCTTGTACGAAATGCTGAATAAACATTCATGCTGTTTCCACATATCATCTCCGATGTCCAGCGGACTCTCTGTTGCGCAATGTCAGCTGCTTGGGATTTCCCTCTGTGCTTATGTCACCGAGCTTTCTGATTGGCTACCTGTCACATTCGACAGGCTGCATTCTCGCTCCCAGTCAGGGAAAACCCCAGATGCTGCGATAGTCAGGCCAAGACAAACCAATATGTTGAATATGCCAGATGTTCGATCGGAGCGGTCTGGACGTTCTACATAACACACCACACAGGCAGGATGATCGGTTACGATTATCACAAGCGACCACCTTACCTGAATACTGTTGCTGACCATGTCTTTATGACCATGACATAAAGCCATGGTCATAAATATGAGTGCAGTGTACTCATCTCCTGATGGCTACTTAAAACAGGATAACACGCCATGTCATAAAACGTGAATCATCTCAGACTGGTTTCTTGAACACGACAAAAAGTTAACTGAACTCGAATGACTTCCACAGTCACCAGATCTCAATCCAGTAGAGAACCTTTGGGATGTAGTGGAACAGGAGATTTGCTTCATGGATGTGCAGCCGACAAATCTGCAGAAACTGCCTGATGCCATCATGTCATCATGGACCAGACTCTGAGGAATATTTCCAGTACCTTGTTGAATCTATGCCACTAAGGATTAAGGCAGTTCTGAAGACAAAAGGAGGTCCAACCCACTTTTGCAAGGTGTACTTAATAAAGTTGCCGGTGAGTGTAATTACCTAGTCTTACTGAAGTAAGATTTTTTTAAACAAAAACAGAGTGGGCCCTTTGTGGAATGCCCTAGCGCTGTAGTAGTGCAAGTAGCAATGCTTTAAAAAACACCATCAGACATAATGACCTCTTGGACAATTGGAGACATTGTGAAAATTTTTATTTTGGGTTGTTTTAAACTGCTATAGTCACCTAAAAAATGTCTAAATGTCTGACTAGCTTTTTAGTGTTTGCCTTTTTTAGGATATAATCACTTTTCAAAAAGTTAATAGTTATATGAATTACTTGAGATAAAGGAACTAATATTACTAACTTCACCGAAACTATTTAAAAAAAATTCTAACTAACCCTCAAAGGTTAATGGAAACAAAGCAATAGTTCCAATTTTTTGAAAACCAAAAAACTCACCCTGGCTCCTCCAACAAATGCAGGTGCTTTTGTTGCTTCAGCATAGCTGTCATATACATTTGGATAACGGATTCTTTCATAAACTCTTTCCCTGGTTAGGAGAGGTTCATTACGTGCGTTCAGCAGGACATGCTCTCTGTAAGAGAAAGATGGGGTAAAAAGTTATAATTTTACACTAAACATTGGAACAGGACAACAAAAAGAACTACTAAAAACCTGAGACTGATGATACTTGGCATAAGACATTTTTTTATTTGTCATTATGTTTCTAGAACAAAATGAAATTGGGGTATTACCCTCGGTGATAAATGAGTAAATTACGTTTTATTCAGTCCATAAGGTACAGCATAAGAGTGTGGGTGTGTCTGCAGGTGGAAGAGAGAATGGAAGGTGGACAGATAGATTTCACAGCTTTTGGGAAAAAGCTGTTCTTTAGCGGCGTGGTTGTGCACTTATTTATCTGTACCATCTCCCTGATAGTAGCGCTACAAACAGTTTGTGTCCTGAGTGGGTAGGATCAGCGACAATACAACAGGCCTTCCTTTGCAGTCTGCCAGTATATATTAGATCCAGCTTCAGTAACTGACTCCCCATGATCCACTGGGCAGTTTTCACCACCTAGGCCAAGTCCTTTTTGTCCTCGATTGAGCCGTTGCCATTCTGAGGCAGTCATACTAAGGCAGAGGATGCACTCAATCACAGCTCTGTAGAAGATCTTGAGCAACTGAGAAGGGAGTCCAGCCTTTTCAATTTCCTGAGGAAGAAGACTCTTTGTTGGGCCTCCCTCATCAGAAAAGAGGTGTTCAGCGACCAGGTTAGGTCAGAGGTGATGTGAATGCCTAGGACGTTGATGTTGTCTAAGCACTCCACTACCTCCTTTTATATTCTAATAGGTGGGTGCACTGTCTTCCTGGACAGCTCATCCACCAGCGCACTGTCCACTGTGACCTCCTTGGTCTTGCTGGTGTTGAGCGCTAGGTTGTTCACTGAATACCACTGGGACAGGTTCTAGATCTCCTCCCTGTACAGGGTCTCATTGTTGTTTGTTATGACACCCACTATGGTGGAATCATCTGCAAACTTTAGAACCCCGGACTAAACACACAGCCCTGCGGTGTGCCTGTATTGAGGACCAGAGTGGATGATGTTTGGTCCCCTATTCTCACCACCTGAGGCCAGTTAGTGAGAAAGTCCCTGATCCAAAGGCACGTTGTCAAAAGTCCCAGATTGTGGACCTTCACTATCAGCCTCTCCAGAATGATGGTGTAAAACGCTGAACTGAAGTGAGAGAATGGCATCCTAACATAAGTGTTATGCTGCAGATGTGTCAAGGCTGTGTGTAGTGCAATCGAGTCAGTATCCTAATAATTGGTACCAAAACACCAGCCATTAGGTGTTACGACTTTGAAAATTACATGCCAAGTTTGTGAAGAAGAGCAACTTCTTCACAAACTTGAAGAAGTTTGTGAAGAAGTTCTTCACAAACTTCTTCACAACTGAGAAGTTTGTGATTAACTGGATCCACACTGAAATGCATTACAAGCTGCATGAACCAGGATAGTTCATGTTTGATTAGCTTAAAATGGCAGCCAATGTTGAAGGGAACTGAGTTGATGGTGCAGATGGGTCTCAGTGGCACATCTTGTGTATCATTAGAATACAGAAGAATATGGATAAAATAGCTTCACCATGGAATCATCTATGGTAGCAAACTCAATGAGGTTTTTTTTATTCTGTGACCACCTTCTTGTAAGTGCTTGTTGAATTCAGATGGTACTGTTCTAACATACCAGTATCATTTGTGTGGCTTTCTTGTGACGGTCATATGTGCTGAGGACCAATGTGCATCTTCTCTTCTCTGCTGGCAAAATTGTGATATTTTGGTTCTTGCTTAGGGAATTATATTGCCTTCTTTTTCTATAGTCTGAGGGTAGAAAGAGAAGGCTTAGCTCTGGAAACAACTGAAGCATTTTCCTCCTAAGTTGCCCTGCTTCCAGTGCCAGATTCACTATCAATTTATTATTTCTGTTCCATTTGTATGAAACATATACAAAATGTGTCTGGAGTAGGATTTTATTTTACAGTACTTGTGCAGAAATAGCATGCACCACAGAACCAGAGACTTTGTAGCAAATCACTCCCCATCCTAGTGGAAATGTTTACACCCAATCTGAGTAAAAATGAGCTTTGGGGGTTTGAAAGTTTTCAGTGAAGTTTATTGCAAAATACTGATAGCTCATAAGTATTATACATAACCTCCTTAAAATATTTAATTCAACAGATACAAAAAATGCTAAAATGGCTTTATGTTTCTAAACATAACCCTTCCACCTCATCCATTATTCAAAAATAAATGCTCCTGTCAATGGATGATTAATATAAAGACACATGTGAGAGGTATCTGAGGCTTACCTCTCCACTAATCTTTCTTCACATTGCACTGAATTTAACCAGGCTAAGTAAAGAGATCACTGCTCCTTTTTGTCATCCACTGAAATTAAACTTTCAAGATAATCTTCCACAGGAAAGGACGTGACAAGCTGCAGAGTCAGTGGACTGTTGTTTCTTGACCGTTTTATTTTCTTATTTTCTTAGTTGGATTTTTGTAAAGCTGAAGTTGTGCCATGAAAAATATATAATCTTGTCTTATTTTTTGCTGACTCCTTGGAGCGAAAGCAGAGAGAGACGGATTTAAGACAAAGACAACACAAAAGGGAGAGAGAAAGTTTGGAAGTGATATACCGCTGAGCTCTCATCTCTTTTGGGTCAAAGGTCATGACAGCCTCTGAGAAGTCACCATCATCACTTCCTTTGGCTCTCTTTTTCTCTTTCTTTTCTTCTCGCCGGTAGATTTTCATCATGTGTTTCTCCTTCTCTGACTGAATGATCACCTGGCAACCGTAGGCAGGCTTGGTCATTTCACCACTGACCTTTCGGCTGACATCTGGGAAACAGAAAGACATTTGTGAGATGTATAGTAGCTAAGTTATAAAAAGTTTTACCTACACTTGACTTAATGCTGTATACCTTTGAATAAAGGTTCAAAAGAGACTACAACATTAGCTAGAAAAACACAGCAAAGTCTGAAACACGTTTTTCAGTATCGTATTATATGCTTGGATATAACAACAAAATGGCAATCTCTTTAACATGACCTTCATGCAACAGGAATAACCTCAGCATCATTAAGCATCAACAGCCAAAAAATAACAAATTCCGACTGATCACACAGGAGCTAAACCAAGATAATAAGATTAACTTTTCTTCATTATCATTTCTCATTTCTAGCTCCAGTGAACATGGAGGTGGCAATGCATGGGTTAATGTTCTCCACTACAGTCTCCCCTGTTTTAGACACAACAGCTCAATAAAGGGCAGAATTGCTCTTGAAAACAGATGAGATCTGATGATTGCACCAGGGCCTGGACTGATTGACTGAATGATTTCTTCTTTATCTCGTCTAGTGGCTCTACCTACTGCACAGCTCTCCACTCATTCTAACAGCTCTCCTCTTCCTGTCACTCTTAGCCTCCCTCCCATTACCTCTTCCACACCCAACCCCTTTAACTCTGTCACCCTCTATGCACCAATTCCTCTGTCTAAGCCATTCTCCATCCTAAGCGATCGCGCTCTCGGAGTACTAATGTGCCTTATTTTGGGTCTCTCACAAAGATTGCCTCCAAATGTGCAGGATTCTCATTTCCTCAAGTGATCATGGTTGTATAATTGCAGTCAAGAGCAACACCAGGACAGTTTATGTTTGGTTGCAAGCTGATTTGAAGGTGTTTTTTGCACATTTGAAGTTGTAGTCTTTCAGATAATTATGGGGTATTTCTACAATCAAATGTCATATCATGTATAATATAAAAATGTTTTACAAACTATGAAGGTTAGAAAGCTCTTAACCAGACTTTTCCTACACACTCCTATAGATGGAATGCTTAGCAACTTAACTTCCCACCAAGCATCTTGATTCTTAAAATATGACACCACCACCATGTTACATCATCAGTGCAAATGACAGCTCTGATGGCCTGTCCAAAACTGGCTCCCAGCTTCCAACTAAATACTCTGCTGCTCATGGCCTTCGTTTCCTGACACATGAATCTCTTGGTTGTTTCATGTATGTGGCTGAAAACTAAAGGGGACAGAGCCTTTCAGTCAGTGGTTCTAAGACTGCAGCTTTGTTTTGTTGACTATATGGAGGTTTTTTAAAAGCCAACTGAAAACGGTTTTACTTTCACAGGATTTTGTTATGATTTTATTGTGTTTATTGTAATGTTTAGTAATACAGCAACTTGCGATTTTATGTCTTCAAAGAGGGCTTTATAAATAAACTTCACTTATTAAGTCATAAACAGTCAAATACCGACCATTAGGGTTAATTTTCCCTGAAAGGAAAGTTGTCCCTAGGCTTAATAGAATATAAGTGAAAACTTCCAAATCACTACAAATCAATATACAACCTCCTGTTAACTGCAGCAAAGTAAATAAAATTGACACTGATTATCAACATTGCTTTCATAACAGCATCAATCCTACAAAACCTCTATTCCTATACAGGAAGGAAAACATCTGCTGTGTCCCCCTGAATGACTACAGCCCCACTGCAAATTCTCATAACAGCAAAATGTTTTGAGCAGCTTGTCAAACCACATATCAGAACCCACGTCCCTGTAGTGGTAGAATGGTACAAGTTTGTCAATCACTCTAGTCAATCGAAGGCAAATGTTATGTTTAGTAGATCAATGGAGAAAGTTAGTTTTGACCTAAACTTTGCACTTGTCTCCATATTCTGAATGTCCTTACTGAGAGACCAGTCCAATTCCATTAAGTTATATAGTGCAGATTCACAACAAATGTCTTCAAAGACAACTTTACAAAACAATTCAGTTAAATCATGCATACATTCCAATTGATCCTAGTTATCAAACAGTACAGTATACTCATTGACTTGCAGCACTCACTCACTCCTGGACGAGAATGTAGCGACAACCGCTTAAGATTAAAAAAAAAAAAAACAGCCGTGTTGTGCATTGGTTGTCTATCATGTTGTGTATTGCTCACAATGTTAGCATGCAGCTGTTGATTAACACAACGAAAACATTGTCAAATGTGAAGACGGCACCAAGGGAATAATGAATTATTACACAGGAATGGAGTGAAGCTTAGTACAAACACAAAAAACCTGATGTCCAATGCAAACCCCATAGGAGATGATGTGTATAGATCTCTGAACACCTCATCTGATTAAAAAAATAACATTAAGATTGTTATGCCAATGTTTGACTCGGTGATGTCTCACCCTATTTAAAGCTTTAACAAATTAATCATTCTGACAGCAATTACAAGAAAACAATGAGAGAGAGATTCTCATAACTATATATTTAACTCTATTTTTTTTATAATACACAGTAAAGCTTCTTTGCAGAAAAACGAGTAAAAGAAATGCAAATTGCTTCATAAAAATAAGAAATTACAAGAAAATCATTTAATATCAAAGTGAAAACTGATTTATACAAATAATGACAAATAAAACTATGTAACATAAAATTAGTGACTGAATAAATATTGGCATAAGGGTACTCTTCCATTGTATGTGGAAATGGAGCTTCAAACTTTCTGGAAGGAGGTTACCATGTTCATCTCTAGCTTGATTGAACAGGATGTTCCAATGGACAGTAAACTTTACTTCCTGCTCATTTTGCCTGATGGCTTTAAAAGACCTACGGAGAGAAAGAAGCTTGTGAGTTTTTGCCTCTTGCAGGCTAAACATATGATTGCTCTGAAGTGGAGGAATACAGAAAGACCAAAGACAAATGAATGGATCAAACTATTGAACAACAACATGGCAACGGAAAAACTGACTTGTATAACAAAAGGAAAGCTTTAAGACTTTAAAGATATTTGTTTTCCCTTCCTACATCTTGTCAAACTCTAACATGTAAAGTAATTTTTTCTTTTCTTTTTGTGCAGATAGAGCCCTGGGGTTGTGTGTGTGTGTTTTTTTGGGGTTTTTTTTGGTGGGGCGGTAATATGTTAACTTTTATAGAATTGACACAGCCTATTAATGATAGTGGCAAATTATTCCACCTTTGAAGATTTGACTTAGTATTTTCAAGAAGTGGTACAAAGTTCTTTTTGAAGATATCTTTATTTTTGCAAGTAAGCTTGACACCCAGATAAGTCACGTAATTTAATTGAACTTTGAAAGGAAAGTTTGTAAATGAAATCTTCCTAGCTTTAGAGTTTATACTAAGTAATTCACTATTATGTAAATTTAATTTGTAACCCGAAACAGTGCCGAATTGTTCAAATATAGAAAGAACATGGGGAAGAGAGCACAAAGGATCCGAGATATACAGTAGGAGGTCATCAGCATATAAAGATATTTTGTGCTCCTGATCAGCTCTGTAGATACCCTTAACATTATCTGTTGTTCACAATTTGATAGCCAACGGTTCAATTGCTAGCACAAATAAAAGAGGGGACAAAGGACACCCCTGTCTTGTCCCGTGGTGGAGTGGGAATAAAGAATATAATGAATTTGTTCGAACACACACCATAGGTGAGGAGTAAAGTACCTGAATCCAAGAAAGAACTTCAGGAGTTATAGTTAACTCTATGTGTGTATTATGTTAAAAAATCTACGCAAGTTGAAATAGCCATGCCTTCCCTTTACAAATCCTGTTTGATCAGAAGAAGTAATATGAGTTAAACATTCTAGTCTGCGAGCCAGGGTTTTAGACAATATTTCTAGGTCCACATTTAACAGCGAAATATGACAATATGATGAACACTCAAGTGGATCCTTATTTGGCTTCAGTAATAAAGAAATAGTAGCTTGATGAAGTGCTGGGGGAAGACATAGTGAGTTAAATGATTCAATAAACATATCTCATAACAACGGAGACAAACTATCTTTAAAGGTCTTGAAAAATTCAACTGGATAGCCTTCTGGTCCTGGAGACTTTGCATTCTGTATCGAGTAAATTGCTGATTTAATTTATTCTACAGTAATCTGTTCCTCCAGTTGATCCCTAAATGTAGAGTCTAAAGTTGAAATCGCCATCTTTTAAAAAAAAGTATCAAACAGTCCAGGCATTTTTAAAGACTCTGATTCATAAAGGTTAGAGTAAAATATTGCATTCGGGGGCATAATATGCAAATTATTCCGTGTTGGCTGGAATGTTTGTTCCAGCCAACAGTGAACAAGTATTAGAAATCAAAGATTAAATGCTTGTTTCAATTGATGAGTTTTCAGCTGGAGAATCTTTTATATTGAACCAGGAAATCAATTATTCCACAGTATGAAGAAATCATGTTGAAGCAGGTCCAATGTAAAGTTTTTTTTTTTTGTTACTGTGCTTTTATAATAGGAGAATCTCCCCATTGTGGAATTATTAAAAGACTATCCTATTCTATGTGTAGGCACATTTCCGATTGACATACAAGTTGCACATTTACAGAATGGAAATGCTTTCTACTCATAAAAGCACATTCGTTTCCAGATGGTTCCCTAGTAGCAGTATTAGTGCAAGGTGTACAGAAGATGGATGGATGGATGGATGGATGGATGGATGGATGGATGGATGGATGGATGGATGGATGGATGGATGGATGGATGGTGGAGCTGCAGAATGGGGGAGCCATGTGTATTTGAGCAATATACGACTGGCTGAATAATGACTAATATTCCCAAACTGTCAGCCATTTCCTACTAAAATTCTCAGTTTGCAAGGAATTCCAGCTTTGTGAGAATAGGGTGACCAGACGTCCTCTTTTTCCCGGACATGTCTTACTTTTCAGACCTAAAAAAATGTCCGGGGGAATTTAAAAATCGTCCGGGATTTTGGTCAACTGCCTCAAAACACATTACATAGCTTACAGTGCATTGTG